>PVKU01005178.1:0-128907 GCA_004027475.1 Anoura caudifer | reverse complement strand
CCAGTTCTCCCAACACCACTTGTTGAAGAGGCTACTTTTACTCCATTTTATGTTGCTGCCTCCTTTGTCAAATATTAATTGTCTGTAGAGAACTGGGTTTACTTCTGGGCTCTCTGTTCTATTCCACTGGTCCATGTGCCCATTTTTGTACCAGTACCAGGCTGTTTTAATTACAGTGGCCTTGTAATACAGTTAGGTGTCAGGTATTGTGATCCCTCCTACTTTGCTCTTCTTTCTCAAAATTACTGCAGCTATTCGAGGTCGTTTATGGCACCATATAAATTTTTGAAGTGTTTGTTCTATGTCTGTGAAATATGCCATTGGTAATTTAATAGGTATTGCATTGAATCTGTAAATAGCTTTGGGTAGTTTCGACATTTTGATGATGTTAATTTTTCCAATCCATGAACACGGTATATGTTTCCATTTGTTTGCATCTTCCTTGATTTCTTTCTTCAGTGTTGTGTAGTTTTCTGCTACAGGTCTTTTACCTCCTTGGTTAGGTTTATTTCTAGGTATTTTATTTTTCTTTTTGCTATATCGAATGGGATTTTTTTTCTTGATTTCTGCTTCTGTTGTTTCATTGTTGGTATACAAAAATGCCTTTGATTTCTGTATATTGACTTTGTATCCAGTTGTTTGGCCATATTTATTTATTAGGTCAAGCAGCTTTTTGGCTGAGTCTATAGGATTTTCTATGTACACTATCATGTCATCTGCAAATCATGATAGTTTTGTTTCCTCCTTTCCAATTTGGATGCCTTTTATTTCCTTTTCTTGTCTAATCTCTGTGGCCAATACTTCCAATACTATATTGAATGGAAGTGGTGAAAGTGGACAACCTTGTCTTGTTCCTGATCTTAGTGGAAAAGATTTTAATTTTTGCCCGTTTAGTATGATGTTGGCTGTAGGTCTCTCATATATGGCCTTTATTATGTTGAGGAATGTTCTCTCAATTACCACTTTGCTGAGTGTTTTTATGATAAATGGGTGCTGTACCTTATCAAATCTTTTTCATCTATTGAAATGATCATGTGATTTTTGTCTTTGCTTTTGTTTATGTGATGTATTACATTTACTGATTTGTGAATGTTGAACCATCCTTGCATCCCTGGGGTGAATCCCACTTGGTCAGGATGTATGATCTTTTTAATGTATTGTTGGATGTGGTTTGCCAATATTTTGTTGAGGATTTTAGTGTCTATGTTCATCAGCGATATGGGCCTGAAATTTTCTTTCCTTGTTATGTCTTTATCTGGTTTCGGGATTAGAATGATGCTTCTTCATAAAAAGAGTTTGGAAGTCTTCCATCATTTTGGATTTTTTCGAAAAGTTTGTGAAGGATAGGGGTTAGCTCTTCCTTAAATGCTTTGTAAAATTCTCCTGTAAAACCAGCTGGTTCAGGGCTTTTGTGTGTCGGGAGTTTTTTGATTACTGCTTCTATTTCATCTGCTGTTATTGGTCTGTTCAGGCTGTCTGCTTCTTCTTCATTGAGTTTTGGGAGATTATATTCTTCTAGAAACTTGTCCATTTCCCCTCAATTTCAAATTTCTTGGCATACAGTTCTTCATAGTAATTTCTTACAATCCTTTGTATTTCTGTGGTGTCAGTTGTAATCTCTCCTCTTTCATTTCTGATTGCGTATATTTGGGTCCACTCTCTTTTTTCTTGATGAGCCTGCTTAAAGGCTTGTCAATTTTGTTTATCTTCTCAAAGAACCAGCTCCTGGATTCAGTGATCCTTAGAATTTTGCTTTTAGTCTCTATGTCATTTAATTCTGCTCTGATCTTAGTTATTTCCTTCCTTCTACTTGCTCTGGGCTGTCTTTGTTGTTGTTCCTCGAGTTCTTGTAGGCGTAGGGTTAGGTTGTCTGTTTGAGATGTTTCTATCTTTTTTAGGTAGGCCTGTATCACTATGAACTTCCCTCTGAGGACTGCCTTTGCTGTGTCCCATAAGTTTTGGGTCGTTGTGAGTTCATTTTCATTTGTTTCCAGAAACTTTTTGATTGCTTCCCTAATTTCATTCTTGACCCATTCATTGTTTAATAGCATGCTATTCAATCTCCATGATTTTGAGAACTTTGTGTTTTTCCCCTTGGGGTTGGTTTCTAGTTTCAGTCCCTTGTGATCGGAGAAAATGCTTGGTATGATTTCAATTTTCTTGAATTTGTTGAGGTTAGTTTTATGTCCTATCATGTGGTCTATCTTTGAGAATATTCCATGTGCATTTGAAAAGAAGGTGTATTTAGTGTCTTTGGGATGAAGGGCTCTATATATATCTGTTAAGTTCATTTCATCTAGAGTGTTGTTCAATGCCACAATATCTTTGTTGATATTTTGTTTAGAAGATCTGTCCATTTTTGACAGTGGGTATTAAAATCCCCTACTATAATTGTGTTGCTGTCAATATCTTTCTTGAAGTCCTCTAACATTTTCTTGATGTACTTAGGTGCTCCTATGTTGGGTGCATATATATTTACAATGTTTATGTCTTCCTGGTGGATTCTTCCCTTGAGTATTATGAAGTGACCTCCTGGGTCTCTCTTTATGGCTCTTCTTTTGAGGTCTATTTTGTCTGATATAAGTATTGCTACCCTGGCTTTTTTTTTCCTGTCTATTTGCTTGGAAAATTTGTTTCCAGCCCTTCACTTTGAGTCTGCGTAAGTCTTTTGTCCTGAGGTGGGTCTCTTATAGACAGCATATGTGTGGGTCATGCTTTCTTATCCATTCAGCTATTCTATGCCTTTTGATTGGAGCATTTAATCCATTTATGTTTTGGGGTTATTATTGATAGGTACTTATTCATTGCCATTTTTGTACTTGTGTTTCTCTCTCTCTCTCTCTCTCTCTCTCTCTCTCTCTCTCTCTCTCTCTCTCTCTCTTCCTTCCTTTCCTTAAAGCAGGCCCTTTAGTATCTCTTGCAGAGCTGGTTTGGTAGAGGTGTATTCTTTTAGACTTCTTTTGTCTGGGAAGCTCCTTATTTGGCCTTCTATCTTTATTGAAAGCCTTGCTGGGTAAAGTAGTCTTGGTTGCAGGCCTTTGGTTCTCATTACTTGGAATATTTCTTGCCATTCTCTTCTGGCTTGGAGTTTTTCCATTGAGAAGTCAGCTGCTAACCTTATTGGGGTTCCCTTGTATGTTACTTCCTTTTTCTCCCTTGCTGCCTTTAAGGTTTGTCTCTTTGTCTTGGAATTTTGCCATTGTAATTATGATGTGTCTTGAAGTGGGTCTCTTTGGGTTCCTCTTGATTGGGACTCTCTGTGATTCCTGGATTTGTGTGACTTTTTCTCTCATCAAATTAGGGAAGTTTTCCATCATCATTTTTTCAAATAGGTTTTCTATCCCTTGCTTTTCTTCTTCTCCCTCTGGTATCCCTATTATACGGATATTGTTACATTTCATATTGTCTTGTATTTCTCTTAATCCCTCTTCATTCTTTCCGAGCCTCTTTTCCTTTTCTTGCTGTTTCTGGATTTTTTTTTTCTACTTGGTGCTCCTACTTGCTGATCCGATCTTCTGCTTTATCAATTCTGCTTTTCATTCCTTCTACTGTGTTCTTCAATTCAGAAATTGTATTCTTCATTTCCTCTTGGCCCTTGTTGATAGTTTCTATTTCCTTTTTCATGTTGATATAGTTTGCAGTGAGTTCCTCGTAGCTGCCCTGTAGTTTCTGGTAGCTCATTGAGAGCTCTTGGAGCTTCCTGACAACCATTGCTTTGAACTCAAAATCTGATAGTTGAGTTGCTTCTGTTTCATTTAGCATTCTTTCTGGGGCTTCCTCCTTTTCTTTCATTTAGGGATTGTTTCTTTGTTTTCTCATTGTTTGTGAGGCTCTTCTTGTTAGGCTCAGTTTCTTAAATTGATTTGTTCTGGTTGCCTGGGTTTATGGTGTGAACTTCTGTAGTAGAATGCCTGTGAGATTCAGTGGTGCTGTCTCCTTAGGGTATCCTGGTGTTCACAGCTTCCAGTGTCTCAGCTGTTGAAATGCCCCCTCTTTGGGACCAACTCTGGTCTTTCCACAGTTTCAGGGGTTTTTTTTTTGTTTTGTTTTGTTTTTGTCTCACTCGTAGGTGTTTAAAAAGAGAAAAGAGGAGGAAAGAAAAAAAAGAAAAGAAGGAAAAGGAAATAAAAAACTGAAAAGAGAATAAAGAAAAGCAGAATGAAAAAGAAAAGAAAAAAGAGAAAGGAAGAAGAGATAAGCTTGGAAAGAAAGGGAGAAGGAATAAAACAAGAAAGAAGTAATGAGAAGTAAAAGGAGTTGAGGGGTAAAAAAGATCAAAATAATGAAAAACTAATAATAAAAAAAGAGAAAAAGAAAAAAAAGAAAAACCACCAAAAAAAAAAAAAAAAAAACCACCAAAACCACCAACTCTTGCTGTTATCAACCTTGCCAAGCTGGTTTTTCTGACCTTGATGACTGCAGTGGCCGAGGGGTGACTGTATTGTTTTTCTCCCTGTTCAGCGCTCAGTTATCTTTGGCCTACTGTCCTCAGAGCTAGCCCAGGGCCTCTCCATACAGGGCCTCAGGTGTGTCTTCTGAGGTGGCAGGCGCCCACTGTGGTCGCATGCGCGCAAGCACTGATGATCTTTCAACCTTCCATGCACAGGTGCCAACTGTCCTGCGAGCACAAATCGACCCCCACGCAGGTCGCACACAGGTGTCTAAGATCTCCCAGCAGCCCATTCAAGTCCCCGATGGCGCAAGGGCACCAAGAGACCATATCGTATTGCAGCTCCCTGATGGCACTCAGGCACTGAGAGACCATAGCTCTGAGCAACTGTAGCACAGGTCCCCCAGTGGCATGCTGGCACCAGTGGATCCCTGCGCAGCTGTTCCCAATGGCGCGTGGGCGTAGACAGTCGCACAAGCTCCAACACGCAGTCCTCCCAGGGCTATGAGATCTTAACTCCTCTCTGTGAGATTTCAAGCAACCAGGTTTATCCCAGTGCTGCCGAGACCTTGTTTGGCTGATCAGGGAGCGGTTGACCCAGCTCCCTCCCTAGAGTCTTATGGCCAGCACTGGCCTGGGATCTCAGCCCCCGCCCTGGTCTCCATGCTGCTGGAGTACTCTCCTTACCGCCTGGTTTTTCAATGTCCACTGCAATTTTTGATCTCCTGTTTTCAAATATTCTGTGTTTCTGGTGTCTGTTCGCTGTGCTCCACTGTAAATTGGCCAGGTTTTTCATCTGTGTGAAGGGGGAAGAGGGATGTGCATCCTCTTACCACACCACCATCTTCTCTCCTGGTTAATGTTTTTTGAGAGGAGGAACGTGTAGGCCCTCAGAGAAATTCCCTCCCCAGCTCCATCTGCATCTTCTCATGGGGTATTAGCCCTGAACTTGTGGGTCCCACTTGTCACCTGCTACCCAGCAAACACATTGCCAGGGAGGGTCTTGTCTGGGTTCACAAGGCAGGGACATCTCATAGCTGGATGCTGACTTCAGGATGCTCCCTCAGGGACACCATATGCTTTGTCACCTCTGAGCACAGAGGACTGGCTGTACTAAACTCCAGGAACTCTGTAGAGAACCCCATAACTAGTGCTCTATGAATCACCAGGGAGCCTCTTCCCTGGAGTTGCCTGATGCACTGACACAGCCAACACCTGTACATCCAGAAGCTCTTGCTCTATTCAGGGGCCTCTTCTGTCCTCCAGTTCCTCTGTTTGAATGTCCCATTGAGGATCCCTGCATGTGGCCTTAGTCCCACTGCACTTCTACTCCTCAGTTACACACACACTCACACACAGAGACAGTGATGACTTTCATGGTAATAATCTTCAGGACTCCCTTTTACCTTGTTACTGACACTTGGGCAGAGCCCCCACATAGAATCTAGGCCTAGGTGTGACTTCCTGAGTGAGTGAGTAAGTGAGTGAGTGAGTGAGTGATGGGCTGCCCTGTGAAGGACACCCTGGCCTTTCATCTTTTCTAGATGCTACAACCTGATGATTATCCTTCCTTCTACTCCTACCTTATAGATCTCAGTCCCCAGCATCCTATGTGGGTCAGACTCACTGCTCAATGGTCCACAGCTGCACCTGTCAGTCACTGCAGGAGCCACTGTCTCCTCCAGTACCTGGGTCTCAGGTTCAACAGTCACGGATATTCCTCTACTGACCAAGGAATCACAGGTGAGAATTCACACACCACTGGTCATTTCTGAGGCACCCTGTCAAAGGTGGTCTTCTCTAGGGTCAGTCATGGAGGACCAATGGTGATGTCCTACATGTGGACTCCATGTCCTTCCCATCCAGCAGCCTGCCAGGTACTGAGATCTCACTTAGTTCTAGGAACCGAAGAGTGCATCTGATTGGTTTTAACTGTCTGGGGAATGTCACAGATGGGCCCTGCCTTGGAGAATACTGAGAAAGTCCCCATTTCCACAGTTCCATGGACCTGTGCTTGATTTATCAAGCATGTGTCAGCTATGTTGTCACCACATCATTCCAGTTTGTACATATTTGTCCTCTATGTTGGTCTTGTGATTGTAATGTATTATCACCCTTGGGACCTGCATCAAGGGTGAGAATCTGATGAATCAAATACATCTATATCATTTCAGTAAATGCATATCACAAATGTTCCCACATGAAGGCAAATTGCAGTGGATTATTTTCCAAGTTGAATGGATAGAACTTGTTTGCAAGATCAATCACTGAGGACCAGTGTCCTGTGGCCTGTCATCAGCTTAGTCTGCTAAGGTTACCTCAGCGAGCTTTCATGCCATGCAGGAAGGTCTATTCTGCCTTCCTTAATCTCTGACTCTTCTGAGTATCTCGTATTTTCAGTGGGCTTCACATGTCTATGGCACATGTCTATGGCACAGCTGTTAGGAAACAGCTTTGCAAATTCTAACATGACAATAATCAATGACATCCTTCATTTTGTTCACCAAGTGCCCAGAATGATTTCAAGTTAACACTTGTGTAGGCTCTGATGGGGAAATCTGTGCCATCTGTTTTATGATAGAATTGGTCAAGTTCCTCCAGTGAAGGAGAACCAAAAAACTGCATAGTTGCACTTATATTTATAAGGAGTTTGATGCTTACTTTGTGGACAGTGTGATGCCCCTCAGTCCCATGAACTGTGGTTGCAGGAAGCAGACCCAGGAGAGCTGCTGTCTTAACTCAGTCTGGAGTGAAGACTGAGGACCAGTGTCCAGGCCAGGAGAAGACAAGTGCCCCAGCCACAGAAACCTGCACACAGTGGGAAGTGTTTAATTTTCTCTCCTTCAGTCTTGGTTCCAGGCAATCTCTCAGTGGAGTTGAGGGTGCCCACCTTTATTGGGGGCATGATATGCTTTTTTGGGCCATCAATTCAAAGGAAAGTTCACCTGTAAACAGACTATAGAGAAACTGCAGGAAAACTTTTAGCCAACAGTTGGACACCTTGTGATCCAGTCAAACTAAAAGAAAAGCCAACAGTCACTACAAAGCTATTTAGGTGACAAATTCCTCAGTCAGAGATCATATGCATCTGCCTAGTGCATTCAGCTAGAGGAGAAAAAAACACTTTAGATTCATCATGGTGTTCGCTTTCTCAGGTATCTACATGTTGAAAGTCAGATAGAGCTTCCTGCTCCTTGGTCAGAGATGAAACTAAGCCTTCATTAACCTCCAAGTGCCCTGCTCCTGCAGAACCCTTGGTTCCTGAGCATTCCCTGGTATCTTGGGCGCCCCCTGAAGCTTAGCCCTCCTGTCTGCTGCAGGAAGGTTTGTGTCTGGAATTAAGCTGTCTTCACCTCACTGTATCTCTAACACTGTAATATATGGCTGTGTCTGGGTTCCCAAGCTGTTCCATTGCAGGTACAGCATGCTCATGGGATTGTTTCTGGAGATGGTAAATGAGGCTGTCATGGATTCTGCATAAGGCATGGGACTTCCATAACCCCAGATACCTGCCATCCACTCCAACTCTTCTCTGAAGCTTGGTGGATGCCGTGCATCCAGTAGCTACTGAAGATTAATCCACAGGATGTGCAGGAGACCATCAGAGCCCACCCCAGCTTCATAAGTCCAGGGCCTACCAGGACATGTCCAGTAAAGACGTAGGGCCCATTTTCTGCACTAGGAGCATGAATGAGTGTATGAACCCAGTGTTACCTGCACTCCAGGGATGTACATGCCTGTGGACTCAGAGTCCTCAGTACAGTGCAGAAGCTTGTGCATCACTTGTGACTTAGTCCTCAATCAGCTAAAATGTGTCTGGTTCACCTAGAACTGTCACAGATAACTGCTTCTAAAGTCTGTATTGGGCTCAGGACCACTACCATGGGCACACACAGTCCCTGTTCTGTCCCATCATTTACTAGGGGCCTGAGACAACCTCAAGCCTCTTTGTAACTGGACTTCACAATGTGAGTGTTAGAAAGTCAGGAGTAGCTCTCATTGCTGCAGTTGGCCCTGTGGTCATACTTGACCTCCATCATTGTCCCCTTCCATGCACACTCTGGATCCCCTAAGATTATCCCACACTATGGGGAGTAGGTTGCTGAGTGTGCCTATTCTTTGTAAAACACAGATCCAGAGAACACAGTGTAGGCCTTGAGCACCTGGTCTCCATGAGGTGTTTGAATGATGCAAGTTTTCTCCCCCTTTTTAAAGGCAATTAGAGAGAGGAATAGATTCTGACCCAGGCAGACTAACCCCTCTCTATCCCTGAGGGGAGCTGAAGCCTTGTCTCCAAAGGGGAAATGAGTGAAATGCCACCACCTGCACAGAAACTTTTTGTTCTGCAGCTGGTCCAGAGCTGTGAGGACTCTTGTGGATGAGGCAGAAGTCATAGCCTTGATTTAATTGATACCTAAGTGTATCAACTATGGATGAATCCCTTTTGGAGAACCTCTAATCCATTCAAATTTTGACTGTTGCCATTAAAAGAAACATTCTGCAAGTTGTCTTCAAAGTTGTGTTGGAGGAATCATCCTGCTCAACACCCTGCACCAGACCATGTGCTGTGGCTCCTGGTCACTGTAATGGACACTGTGTTAGAGGTGTGGAGAGTGTCCTGGGGGGAATGTTGTCTACACCATGGACTGAGTTAGGACATATAGTGTCTATTGGAAAATAGTGCCATGTATCCTCAGGTCCAAACACATGCAGGGCTCAGTCTCGAGCCTGGAATCCACCCTCCACAGCTGTACTAGTCTTTCTGCTCCTGGGATATCTAAACACAAGGGATGACTGTGCCCCATGCTCTTGTTCCTGCCATGCACTTCTTATCCCTCAATGACTTCCAGGTTCACTGGCCTGAGGAGATCTCATGTAGGATCTCATGTCAGGGAATCAGACATCAGTACCTTAGAAACTTCTTATAACAGAAGCCATCCAACAGCAAAATCACACCCATGTGTAAACCATGTCCTATTTTATAATGAGCTATTTATGGCTCTCCATGGTGGGCTGGGCCTGAATTAGCTGACTTACCTTGCAGTGACTGGTGCATAGCCCACAGGATGGGGGCACATTGAAAGGTGAGTGTAGTGTCTATTTCATATCAGCTCAAGGGCCCAGAGAGAGGAAGCTGTGATATGAATGGAGTTGGCTCCTGAAATGCTGGAGCAGTATTGGAAGGACCAAATGCTGGAACGTGTTGTCAGCTTAGTCTGCTGAAGCTGCCTCAGTAAGCTCTCATGCCACACAGTTCTCTTCATCCTGTCTTCCTTAATCTCTGACTCTTCTGAGTATCTGAGTACAGTCAGGTATTTGTGGTGGACACAACACATGTGAAGGGTTCTCACTGTGAGAAGGGCTGTGTTAAAATAGAGTGGGAACATCCATTCCAGATAAATCACCTGGCATGTCTTCTTTCTCTAACCTGTGCAGGATGTGGGCTCAGCACAGTCACCTTTGCACTGGGCCCCCAACACTGCATTTCACACAACTGTTTGCACAGATAACAGGGAAGAGGTATCCTGGCTACAGGACTGAAAATTGCATACAGTTTTCAAATTTGCACCCCCACATGCACCTAAAGACTAACTTAGCTAGCCTACAATGATAGAAGCCCGCCCCCCTCTAGTCCTGTACCTGCATCCCTCCCTGTCTCAAACACCCCTTGCCTTCACCCCTAGTCAGAGCAGTATTAGGGCTTCTGCCTGAATCCATTCTTCTCAAGCAGCTTATCATTATGATCTCAGATAAACAATGGTTGCCTCTCAATCTATTTTATTTGTATTGTATCTTTACAACAATTAAAAGACAATCCTAATGTAAGTAACTACATGGATCAACATTGAGGACACCATGCTGAGTGAAGGGATACAGGCAGAGCTGAGCAAACACTAAACAGTACCTCTCACATCAAGAGTCACAGACAGTCCAGACACAGCTGCTGAGGGCAGCGTCAGCATGATGGTTGCCCAGAGTTGCTGTGAGGGTTACAGTGAGCTGCCTTTCCAAAGAACCATCCTGTTATTCAGTGTGGTTGGGTTCCAAAGGTCAGCTGGCCATCGCTGCACTTGGGGTTAACAAACAGCACATTTATTTGGTTTGTGATAAGGGAACATCTCATGAGGAGTTTCAGCACAGTACAGAAAGGACAGACAGGACTTCACCTCCAGTGTGAGGGCATGAAGAGCTACAAGGGCTTCTGTCAGAATCATAATGAAGAAACTGCTGTTAAAGGCCCTACAATGACTGGAGATAGCCATACTGGAACATGGGTGATGAAGAATTTCCTCCAGAAAAGATGCCAACAGTGGGAACAGCTAGACAACATACGCAAAAGCACACATCCTCCCTTCACCACCCTAGTGAAGCAAATACACTCAAGACAGGTACATTCAAGATCACAGACTCCATGCTTCCAGCTCCTGGTCACATGTTCCTCTTTCCAGAGGAGAAGACTTCAGTGCCCTTCATGCAGCACCTTCATACAGCTGCTGGCTGATTAGCTTAAGCTCAAGGCAGCTGCCACCAAATGACAGTACTCCCTCTGTCCAATCAACCCCACTCCTGGGATAGAAACCTTGTCCTGGACACAGAACCCCTGGGACTCAGGTTCACTGACTGCCTCACTGTGACTTGCCAGCAGGGATCACCCACCAGGACATGTGGTCACTGAGTCACTAACTACCATGTAATCAGATTTGAGGACTCAGCTCTTTACTGAGTGTGGAGAGTACCCATCTTTGTCCCCATGAGCAGGTGAATAACCTGTCTCAGTTTTCTGTCAGGAAAAAGCCTGGAAATCATCCATCAGGTAGAGGTCCAGATCTATTCCCATGAAGATGGTGCTATTTCCAGCAGCATGTGAAGTTGCTGAAGACCAGGGTGTGGTGAGAGGCCATTGCAGGTAACAGGAATCAGAGGAGTGTCAGCTTTCCTGGAGTCCTGTGCCTGTGGGGGAACCAAAGATGGAGGCTCCTGAAGGAGACAGCTGCTGTCAGAATAACATCGGAACTGGTCATGGACAATGTGCATTCACAGGAGTCTGGAGGTGTTTGTTTTCCTGTGTGGAGCTGTCCACTCATCAGGACTTGCTGAGAAGGAAGGAACATTCAGTCTGAAGGTAGTGCAGCTTCCCACCTGGGAACAAAGAGAAAGTGATGGAAAGCCCACCAAGTCATTGTCATCTGGGGTGGCCCTGTGAGTACCAGCACATACCACTTTGTAGTCTCTGAGCCTGACCACTTCCACACTGGAAGTGTTATCATTCAGAGTCACCTGCATTGATGTATGTATCAGCTGATCATTTTTGTCACTGCTGAGTAGAATTACATTTATGGAAGCTCCCTAGTTTACTTATTTTAAAGTTAGAAGGACATCTGGGTTATTTATAGATTCTAATGAAAATAAAGAGGCTTAAAATTTGCATATATATGTTTATGAACATAGAATTTGTTCTTGTAGGGCAAACATGCCTACAGGTATGTGAAGGACTCAGGTCAAATATAATTTTACATGAAAGTGTTATTCACTTTGTCAAGAGAGAATAACAGGACGTAGAGGGACTTGATGAAAGAGAGATCCCCAGTCATGCCCATATGTCATCTGCAAGTGGACAGTGTCACCTCCTTGTGTATTGTTTGCAGTGAGAATCTGAGGAAATAGATTCACAGAGAAGAGGGAAGAAGTGTGCCTGGTTGGAGCTGAGAGTTTTGAGAGGAAACTCCTGCTCCAAAAGAAAGTACATTTTTAACTGCCAAAGTACATACCTGCCCCTGGGGTTTTCCTCTATGATTGGTGGGACCTGCGTGCCTCCTGGTTTCCTGAGTGACCCTGCAGCCAAGCTCTTCTGTCTCCTGCAGGGAGGTTTGAGTCTGGGCTCAAACTGACTTTCCCTCACTGTGTGTCTCACTCAGTAATACATAGTTATGTCCTCAGTTCTCAGTCTGTCCAGTGTTAAATAAGCTTGGGTCCTGAAAGTGTCCCTAGTGATGCTGGGTTGAGATATCAACTTTGGCTTAGAGTATGTGCTTCCACCACTATTTATAGCACCAACCCACTGCAGATCCTTCCCTGGAGCCTGGTGAGTCCAGTGCACAGAATATCTTGTAAAGAAAAATCCAGAGACAGTGCAGGTGAGGGAGGGATTCACCAGCCCTGGGCCTGACTCCTGCAGCTGCAGCTAGGACAGGACACTGGGGACAAGGATCATCAGTCCCTGCCACCCATGTGCAGTCACCTCCATCCCATAGACTGATGTCAAACATCTGAGACACTCGCCCTGTGAGGCTGTCACCAGGTAGAGATAACGCAGCAGTCTCATATTCTGCTGTAGCAGAGCTCTACTTTCCACACACACCTCAGACACAGGTGAGGAGGAGCTGTGAGCCCCACAGACCATGGAGGATTTGCCCTGGAGCTGGGAGAGAATAGTGCCATACTTTGGTGTATAAAATTAAAAAAAATAAAGCTGATCCATTTTCAAAGTCATTTCTCTTTAGTCATGACTGCTTCTTGATCTGAGAAACTACCTCCCAAACATAGGCAGTCAGGGAGTTCTAGATTCTTGAGGTTGAAGTGTGACTGTGGCTACAGCTCCCTGTGCAAACTCTTCCCTGCTGCAATCCCAGGGCACACTGTAGAGACTCCAAACTAGCCCCATCAGAAATAATCACATTTCCACATGCGAAGATGAGAAATGAGAATGTTGATTATGTATGTGTACAACCCAGACTCCAAACTAGCCCCATCAGAAATAATCACATTTCCACATGAGAAGATGAGAAATGAGAATGTTGATTATGTATGTGTACAACCCAGAATTCATCATATGTTAAAATATTATGGCAGCTGATTAACTCACCTGTTGTCTAAATCTACCATTGTCAGTGATGTTGGTGTTCAGAGGAAGGGAAATGAGGGGAATTCCTAGCACAGATCTGTTTACAGAAATGGGACCTTCTAATGTGACAGGTAGCCCTCTCTCCCAGCCTCCCTCAGCCCTGTTTCTGGTGATGGTCACTGTGGTCAGAGGGTGCTGGGCTCTCCCACACAACATATGACTTTCTTAATGTATAACGAACACTTTCTTCCATCACGCATGTGACTTGGAAACACATTTATAATGTACACATCTATTTACTTTTTGGCTTAATGGATGATGGTGGGGCAAACTAATTTAATTTTAACAAATTTAAATGTAAAGATATTTTACTGGATTTTATTGGGTTATTTTACAAAGGACTTTCTAGAAAATAGCCTCAGTTGTTCGTGTTTACTGGTTACAGCAGAATAGAGACTAGAGCAGACTCTTTGGGACTGGGTAAGGGGAGGATGCTGGACCTAGTTTGAGTCACATACAGAACTAAGCCTTATTTTCATGACACAGTTTACTAGATGTATGTGTTTAAAGTCTTTTGAAGATAGGACTCCAAAGGAAGTACAGAGCATGCATGATACAGATAGTTTATATCATCTTGGAAACAGGAGTTTGTTACAAATACAAATGTTAAAGTTTCTGCAGGTAGAGATCAAGAGAAACAAGGAACATGCCATTGCAAACAAGTGGAAAGAGGATTCCTTGTTACCCACATTCACATTTTACAGCGTCACTGTTATGTGTGGTCACAATGTCACAGGGCCAGGGTATTAGGAGTTAGACAGCTCTCACATTGTTACTCATCTGGTAATACCAGGGCTCTCCCAAACTGCATAATTCATTGAGGCTCCATTTATAATACCTCTCAACACTTAGAGGGAAAAGAGTGCAGGAATCATCATCATCATCATCACCACCACCATAATCAATCATCAACATCGATTGCTTCCTTAAAAGTATTCCTTTTTTCATTTTCTGTAGACATGGTTGTTGTTCACACATAATGACTTTTATTTCACTTTTGTTCAATGTTTATGGTTGCTACATGAAATAGGTAGTGGACCACACATAATTTTATGTTCAACTGCTGTCAATGAACTCTTGTTGCTCTCTCTTCTTCCTCTGCCTCACATGGGAACTCTGATAGAGAGTCTGGGTCTCCTCTTTAGATGTCATTGGGAGATTGAAACCACAGGACCCCTGTAAGCAGTTCCCCTTCCTCCACCACATCAAGAAACAAAAGCTCTGGCTCAATCAAAGCATGTTGACCTTGCTGAACAGCCTTTCTTGTTCTTGAAGAGATATCACATATGTGTGTGATACATATTCCATGTCCCTTTCATGTAATGTTGGTCATCATAATGGACATCCACACCAAGCTTTGTGGGTCTCTCTGCCTCTGTGTGGTGTCACATATGTCTGGTGCAGTGAGCATGATGCCAAGTCAATGATCATCACCACCAGGCATCTTTGTTCCCTGGTGTTGTGCACATATGCTTCTTGTGACCCCTGTCCATTATGTATAAGCCCTGTAGATGGCCAGCTTGGACACTGAGCTGTGTGTGGCTGTGCTATACAGTTGGGTCTAGCAAAGTCTCCAGTTAGATTATGCTGACAAAGTTCAGAAGGTTTGAATTTTTATTGGAATTGGGCACAAGTGTGTGTGAAAAAAACTCCTTCTTTTGCACATGAGGGAAGGTTGTCAGTCTTTACAACAGACATTTTTAATCTGAGAATTCAGAGGTGGGCACAGAATAGAAATCCAGAGAGGCTGCCTGAGATAAACTGTTATAGGAAGAAGAAACCAAACAGGAAGCCAGTCAAAACCTCCTCCGGCAACTGATCCAAGGGTTGTCCCTGTGTCCAGGGACACTCACCACCCCTTGATGGTCACAGCCCCTCCTGCAGGGAGGTTTCTTCTGGACTCACAGTGGGTTCCCCTCACATTGTCTCTCTTACAGTGATGCATGGTTGTGGTCTCAGCTCTCAGTCTGTTTATTTGCAGATAAGCAGTGTTTTTAAAATCATCTCTTGAGATGATGAATCTGCCTTTCACAGATGCAGCATGTTCTCTTGAGTGACTGTTAGCATTGTTTCTAATTAGACCTACCCACTCTAGTCCTTGTCCTGGAAGCTGGTAGATGCAGTTTGTATAGTAGTCACTGAAAATGAATCAACAACCTTTGCAGGAGAGTCTCAGAGACTTCCAGGCTGTCTCAGGTGCCCCCAGATTCCACCAGCTGCAAATGATATCCCGAACCTGCAGAAAACAGACTCCTGTTAGGAGTGGACACACACTTAAGCCTCCCTTTCTTCATAATGTCACCATATAAAAGCATCAGAGCCGATGCCCAGCTCAGCAGAAACATTATGGAGCTTCCTCTAGGTTAACTGCTGGAGTGACTACAAACTGCAGAGACCTGGGGGCTGGGGCTGCTCTCCCTAAAAGTCAGGGACAGTGACAGGGATGGGTATATCAGCACATGGAGCACCAATTTGCATGTGCTCCTACACTTTGGGACAGAACACTGAAATCCATAGGTGAGGGCCCACTCTTGACTCAGAGGGACAAGCATTCTTCTGATAGTGAGAGTTTTATAAGAGGCTGGTTAGTCTATGTGCTGCAAAGTTATTCTTGTTGCTAATTTCTACCTTCAGTCATTTTAACACAATTTAATTAGGGAAACATTCCACATGTATAGTGTTTCATGCTATGGCTCACAGTAAATGCCCTGTGTGACCTTACCCATGTTTGGACACACATAGAGAGGTCCTTCCCCATCATCAGCCTCCCTGGCTGAGGTCAGTGGGCACTGCAAGGGCTGCTGTCTTATTCTTTTGAGAAAGAATTCCTGCCCATTATTCACCTATGCACCGAGACTCCATCATTGTGGAGAAAGAGAATGAGAAGAAGAAAGTAACATGCACAGAGAATTTTACCTGCTCTGGACACTTTCTGCACTCAGTTTCCTAATCCTCCTTCCCCCAATGACTTACTGTCACATCAAATGCCCAATGTGCACACAGAACACCAGTTATTATCCTCTAAGGTGCTGCTATGATACAAATGCCACATGTCATTACTATATACAGTCACTAGGAATTTTCAAAAATGGCAGGCTTAGTTAAACTGATAAAACCTAAGTGAACCCTGAAACCCATTGGGCCAAACTTTCTCCTGAGTGTTGTTCACTCTATGCCTTCATGAGCTCCTCAGTCATGTCCCTGTGACATAGTGACTGGAAGAATTTATGCAGTGACCCTGAATTTATGGATTTTACCTCCAGTGGAAGCTGGATCTCTCTCCATGCTGATGGGGAAAATAATAAAAGTTATCATGGATTAGACCCACTTCTAATACTGCCTGCTTGTTACATCAGTTTAGGAGCCTCCCATGACCTTCAACCAGAAAATTTTGCCTGTGGAAGAAATCAACTGAGAACAATTATGCTTGGACATCACTGCAATACAATTCATGCTATATACTTTTCACAAAAAATATTGCAGTCCTTGGGAGTCAGTCCTTGTGGTCACATTACACTACAACCCTAATCCATTCTGCATGCTCTAACAAAGTGCCATAGACTGTGAGAATGATCAACAGAAATTTCTTTCTCACAGTTCTGGATGTGAAAAATCAAGAATAGATGCCAGCACTTTTGATGACTGGTAGGAACCCTTGCCTAATGGCTATTTGCTCTAATCTCAGGGGGTGGATAGGGCACGGGAGCTTCCTCTTTCTCTGTTTCAAAGGACCTGATCACTTTCATGAGAGCTCCACCCCAGGACCATCACTTGTCCCAAGGCCCCATGTCCTAACACAATAACATGAGATTCAGGTTTCAATATGTGAGCTTTTAAGTGACACTAACACCAGCTCATAGTAACACCAAATGAATCAAATCCTGATTCCACCCATTTGGAAGGCTACTTCAATAGAGCTCCCCATAAATGTGAGTAGAGGATCCCCATAAATCTGTGGATGCTTCTCACCTTTAGAAGAAGAAAGTGGACCCAAGCCCTTAAACAAGCTGATGATCTTGTAGAGTGCACAGGTTGCAACCTACACTTTATACAAGGATGCCCTTATAATTTCTTATTTCCTACCTTACTGCATACATTTAACCATTATTCTCATTTTCTATGACTAAATTTGTTTTTCTATCCATAACTGTAGGAGGCTCTGTGTTCTCACTCATGTTTCCTAGGCATTCAGTGAAATAAGGAGCCAGGCTTTCATGTTTGATCTCTGATGCTGACATGGTGAAGTTCACCCCTCTCTCTCTTCCTGCACTCATGGGAGAAATCTGATGTGGAAGTAGAGATTCTCCCTAGTTTGATGCAGGTGGGAAGTGGAAACCACACAAACTCCTCTGGGGAGCAGGATCCCACTCAGGGATAAACATGCAAACCTGGACAAGACTCCTTATCTGATGTGACGAAGCCATTCCTGACCTGCTGAAAAGTCTGCCCTGCTCTCAAGAGACTCCTCAATGAAGGTACAAACATTTTCACAGCCCATCTGTGTGTGTGACATTGTCACCTTGGACATCCGCACCATGCTATGGTGGGGGTCCCTCCACATCCACATGATGTCGACTGCTATTGATGTCATGGATATGGAATTAAGTCAATGACCATGACACTGTTTTTTTTTTCCCCTCTGGGACTGGGTCCTACAACACTGGTGCCCTCTGTCCAGCATGCATGTGTCCTGCTGCTGTTAGGCTTGGACTCTGAGCTGTGTGCAGATGGACTCCTTGTTGGGTCCAGCAGAGCCACTGGTTGGATTCAGCTGATTTGAGCCAGGAGATTTGGTGATTCCTTGACGTTTCATTAGAAGAGGAGAAAAAAATGCATGTGACATTCTGACTTTGGAGCATGTGAGAATGCTTTCCTCCTGTAACAACAAGCCTCTGTAACTCAGATACTGAAGAAGTCAGCACAGAAGCATGAAGGGAGGGAGGCTCCCAGAGGGAAACTGCTGTGTGGAGAGTCAACCCCACACCTGGCAGGAAACAAGCCCTTAAACTGCGTTTTCAGCTGCTCCCAAGATGATAACTGTGCTCAGTGTGACCTGAGTGCACTCTGATGTCCTGAGCATTCCCTACAGGCCAGCCCTCCTGTCTCTCACAGGGAAGTTTATGTCTAGGCTACCACTGAGTTCCCCTCACTGTGTCTCTTGCACCGTAATACATGGCCGTGTCCTCAGCTCTCAGGTTGTTCATTTGAAGATAGAGCATGTTCTTGCCATTGTCTCTGGAGATGGTGAATCGGCCCTTCACAGAGTTGGCATAGGTTGTGCTACCACTACTACTACTAATTTCTGAGACCCACTCCAGCCCCTTCCCTGGAGCCTAGTGAACCTAGTGCATCCAGTAGCTACTGAAGGTGAATCCAGAGGCCAGGCAGGAGAGTTTGAGGGAACCCCCAGTCTTCACCAAGCCTCCCCCCAGACTCCACCAACTGCACATCACACTGGACACCTGCAAACACAAAAATGTCAGGTCAGGAAACTGTCACCCTCCACTGTTTCTCTCAGTCATGTCCACTCACATGCTCAGTGTTTCTCATTCTCCATAAATTACCTCTCAAAATTGCAACAAGGAAAATCCAGCTGAGCCCAAACTCCATTGTAACAGGACTGTGTTCTGTCCTGAGTAGGGACTGTGAACACCTGGGAATCCTGCGCTGGGCTCCTGTCCCAGAGCTGCAGGGTCAGGGCTGGGCTGCTTTTCATGAGCAGAGGGACCCCATTTGCATGTCCTCCTGCTATATATGGAACCCTGGTGTTGGACATTGACATGAAGTACATTGTCCCAGAGTGTGACATGTTGAAGGGTAGAGATGGTGCATGACCTAGGAGAGTAAATTCTCATAATATAGGGGGATTTATACTGAGTGATGCCTTTGAAATTGACCAGTAATGAACTCACCAAGAGGATGTGATGCTCATGAGCAGAGGGAGAATTAAAAGAGCAGGAGGTTGTTGATAAGATCCCAGGAAGATCCAATTGACTCCGTTTCCCCTACAAAGCAATCAGAGTAAGAACTAAATAGAATGTGTCTCTGAGCATGTGGACCCAGTGTTGGAGGAGGTGGAGCATCCGTGTGGATCATTGGAGACAGAAGTGCAAACTCTACAGAGAAGCAGACTGTGCTCCCTGGTCATGTTCATATAATAGAGTTTGGTGCTGAATATGCAGCAGCCTCACTGCCTCCTTTTGTTTTTATTCTCCAGACTGTGTTGGAAAACCAGATTCAAATATTTGGACATAGAAGAAGCTCAGACATGACCAGATATGCTTTGTTAAAGATGTAGGTAGAAATTGGGTAGTTAGTATGTTGACATTTTAGGTATTTGATTATGGAAATCTTGATACAAACTGCAACAAAAAATAACTGATGTAAATAAAATCATAATTGATATTAAGAACATTATTTTTATTTATCCATTGATTATGAGATGAATAAATCATTCAAAACACTTCCCATTACTGGAGCTGGTGAATCTAACTTTATACTAAAACTGTTCATTATTGCCAGTTCAGCTTGATGTTCACTCTCAGGATCTGTGTTTACATGCACATGTGAAGTAGCTGTAATTAGAGGGCAGGAGAGGAAGTAGATTAGGCCCCCTGGTGTTGTATAGATAAGTTCAGAAGAACCATCTCCTTTTTTCTTTCTGTCCCTATTCATGTCTGCACATAATCCACAGGAAACTGTCACTATGGTTGTTTCTGATGGGTGTCCACTGGATTTGAACCCGATGCACTGTATGTATCAATGTGCAGCATCGGAAAAGGGACTGCATGCATGGGGATGAATTACTAGGGATGGTAAATGAACCTCATTTCAGCTGACACACTCACTCTGACCTCTAGACTCTGCAACAATAAATACATGTAGATGGCTGTGCCAGGTGTGTGGTTGGTTCAGTTTTCATAGGAGCTTAGTGCAGGTTGGCTGTGGGAATTCCATTGTAAAGGATGTGCCCACACTGCTCCCTACCATGTGATGACATTAGTAGTGGCCAAGGGACAGGGACACTCACATGGCCGTGGTCTCAGGTGAAGAGACTTCTTAGGATCTCACCCTGAGGGAGGACTGAAGAAACACTAGATATCTAAGATGGTGCCTGAATGTGGAACACCTACCAACCCTTGACTTTGCTGCTAAAATGGCATCTGTGTGATGCTTGGCCAGAGGCAAGAACAGAAATTTCTTCTTGACTTTAAAGTATTTTCATTTTCTGAAACACATTCCATTGTTCAGACATAAGATAGTGTCCTAGAACTTTCTAGGACACAGTACAGTCCAATCCCAAAGCTGAACACACCAAGAATTCCCAGATGACACCTCCATGAACACTCCTCATTCCTAGGATAAGGAGGCTCCCAATGTGCCCCTACACAATCACAGTAAATAACAGAGGTCCTCTCAGGAGCATTTTCCCACACCCTTCCTTGCAATGCATCTGGTTCCCCGAGTATCTGACGTGCATGTGGCAGCATCAGTCCTGCTCTCAGATACTGACTGTGTGGAAGACAGGAGGCTCTTCGCCCTGCCATATCCTCAGCCCAGACCAGCTGTCCCATCCCTCAGGGTTATTGACACACTCAGGATGTGGGTCATCAAACTCTGTCTCTTGCACAGGAATGCACAGCTGGCTATCTTGTCATTGCTCAGGCTACTCAGCTCTATGAAGGCTGTGCTCAGGGACTTGTCTGCAACCATAGTAATACTGCCGTGGACTTCTGCGTGCACTTTGTTTCATTATCTTCAGTATCAGCATGTGCCTTATACTCAAGCCCTTGTTCTGGTGCCTGTCATACCTGGTTCACCCAATAGTTGCTGAAGGTGTATCCAGAAGTCTTGCAGGAGACCTGCACTGAAGATGTAGGCTTCCTCAGCTCAGCCCCTAACTGTACCGTCTCCATCTGGGTGCGGATGCCTGTGGAGAGGAATCAGGAGTGGGTGGAAATACCCCTGGACCATATCAGGTCCACTCCCCAAACCAGGTACTGGGGAGTCCCTTACCTGTAGACACTGCTACCAGGGCCCTTCAGCTCCAGTCAACAATGATAAAGGGATGTGCCATCAGCACTTCTGTAGGGGAGGGTGTGGCTGTGGGTGATGCTCTCAGGGCCCAGACAGACCTACATCCAACCTAATATACTTCTTCTCATTCCCAAACACTCACTGGGCTAATCTATTTCAAGTGGACACAGTGTTGTTAAGCACACCCACAAAGTTGTTCCACCATTGTCACCTTCCAAATTCAGAAATGCTCACTTTCTCAAACAGGCTCGGTGTCCATTAAGTAATAACTCCCTGCCTCCTGACCTGCTCCAGCCACCACATTCTGTGCTCTATCTCCATGTCCTTGGCCACTCCAGTTTCTCACAGACATTGGAGGCACACAGCCATTGTGATTCCTAGAGTGGTGTGTTTCTCCAGACATTGTGTCTCCAAGGCTCATCTATCTTCTTGCATCCAATCACTTTCTCTCCTTTTTAAGCGGGGATGATTTTTTCTGGTGAGATAGGAGCACATGTTGCTTATTTGAGTTTCCTATTCCATCCCTCCTGTTTGCACAGAAATTCAATTGATTATAAAAAGTATTCTCAGTATTTTCTGAACTGGAGGGAGGGGGCTCAGCACAGGGAATGTGGACAACAAACTCAGGTGAAAGGAGTCAACAGAGGATCATCTGAAATGAACATGAAGCACCGTGAAAAGAGGCTGTGCTGAGATAGCCCAAACAGTGATAGTTTCCATAGAGTTGCTTGTGGTCCTCTGTCAGTGTCTCTCATCCATTCTGGAAGCACCAGGATGAGGAGAATGTGAAACATGGAGACATAGCCTGTTTTATAGGGGCAGGGTTGATGGGGCCCTGGGTCTGACAGAGACCAGGTCACACTTATCTCAACCTGTGTTCCTGGGACAGAGGCACACATCCTGCCTCTACAGTGTGTACCTGAGGAAATAAGAGATTGTGACAGGAAGAAGGTTTGAGGGAATTCGAGGAGCAAGTGTAATGTGTGGGTCACAGAAGAGTCACAAGTTATTTCCAGTCCTAGGACTCAGGCCTGAGTTTCAAGAGGAACACTTGTGCCCTGGGTGCTGGAGGCAGGACCAAAGCTCATGTGGACGCTCCTGTTCCAAGGCCATCAAGCATGATTGTCACACTGGTCCCCTGCAGGCCTTCATTGGTCAGGCAGGACCTCCCACATTAGTATCTGAATCTGAGACACTCAACCTGTGGGGTTGTTACCAGGCATAGGAGGAGACCCTGTGTTCTCATCTTCTTCTGGACCATAGACCACATCTCTACCTTCTCCAGAGACATAGCCCATGTGAGCAGCAAACTGAGTTCCCACAACCCAGGGCAAGATTTACCTTGGATCTAGGAGAGTAATTTGCATGTGTGGCAGCCTTTTCCCTATGTGTGGGAAGGCACTAAGGTCCAATGCCCAGGTCATTCTGGGACTTCTGTGAGGACATATTTTCTCTCAAAATTACTCAACCTGTGATTCAGGTATAGGGGAATCACCTGGATTATGAAACACATTGGAATAAGATCAATGGTGGGCCTCACCTTTCTCAGCATAAAAAGAAAAGTTTGATTATGTGAATGGGTAACACTTCAAATTCTCATGCATCTTTAAATTGGATTGTAAAAGGATTACCGTTGTGGGGGCAGTTTCTTGAATAGCAAGATTCTAGTACACCCATAATTACCAAAAACTAATATTATAAAATCATACAGAAAATATCTACCTTGGCCAACAAATTCAGAAATAAAGGATAGACATTCTCAATATCCTGTTTCTTAATTTATGATGCTATTTTGCTTCCAGTAATTTCCTCCCAAGAACAGACGTTGAGGTCATTCTGAATTCTTTTTTTTTAAGATTTTATTTATTTGTTTTTAGAGAGAGGGGAAGGAAAGTAGAAAGAGAGGGAGAGAAACATCAGTGTGTGGTTGCCTCTCACATGCCCACTACTGGGGACACAGCCCAGAATCCAGGCATGTGCCCTGATTGGGAATCCAACCAGCAACCCTTTGGTTAGCAGCCTGCACTCAATCCACTGAGCTACACTAGCCTGGGACATCCTGAATTCTTGATGTTGGAAGTTTTTTATTTTTTTTAAGGCCCCTGTGCAAAATGCTCTGTCACGCAAGTCCTTTGAACATTGCAGAGACTCCACAAACTAAGCACATCAGAAGAAACCACATTGTTACATAAATAAAAGATTAGAAATAAAAAAGTAAATGTTTGTTTACAACTTGTAGTTCCACATTTGTTGAAATGATTATGACAGTGGCTTAACTGACCTGTCTTCTCAGTCTAGTGATGTCAGTGACGTTCAGGGGGCAGGAAATGAAGAGAATTCTAAGTACAGATTGGCTCATGGAAAGGGAAATTCTACCCTCACAGGAAACCCCCACTTTGAGCCTTTCTAAGCCCAGTTTCTGGGGATGATCTCTATGGTCAGAGGGTGCTGGGATCTTCCACACAACATGGAACATTCCTAATGTATAATAAACACTTTCTTCCATCAGACAGGTCATTTGGAAACATAGTCTGCAAGTTCTCATCTGTGTGTTTATTGCTTAATGGATCTATGTAGGGGGAAATTCTTTAATTTTAACAAAGTCTAATGTACCAGTATTTTAACGGATCTTTTATTAGGTGTTTTTCCCCAGTGATCTCCCCAGAAAAACATCAGCCTCCATTATCTATGTTTATTGGTTACAGCAGACATAGGGACTGGAGCAGACACTTTGCAAATGGGTAAGGGGAAGATGCTGCACCTAGAGTCACATAGACAACTATGACTTATTATCACAAACACAGTTTACTAGATACATGAATTTAAAGATTTTTTAAGAGAGGATCCAAAAGGAAGCTCAGGGCATGATAGAGATCATTTATATCATCTTAGAAAACAGGAGTTTGTTAGAGATAGAAATGTTAAAGATTCTGCAGTTAGAGATCAAGAGAAAGAAGGAACATGTCATTGAAAAAATGTGGAAAGGGGATTTCTTGTTTCCCATTCCCATTTTCACAGTGTCTCCATCACATTTGGTAATGAGGTCACAGGTCCAGGTGACTAGGACTGAGAAAACTTTCAGGTCATTACTCCTCTGGTCACACCATGAATCATCCAAGCTGAATAATTCACCAGGGCTCCATTTATAAAATCTCTCAACACTGACAGGGAAGGGAGGACACCCTGACTGGAGGACCATGGTGATGGTGTGTCCAGATAAACATCATTTCATTGAAGCAAGACAATTGACTCATCCAAGTCCCTCATCATCCTCATCCTCTTCATTACCATAACCATCATCTCCATCACCAGCACGGACTTCATAAAGATAACATTATAATCATCACCATCACCATTATCATCTTCATCATCATCATGATCATTATCGACATCAATTGCTTTCGTGCAATGAATTTTTTTTCCTTTTCTGTAGACATGTTTGTTATTCACACATTATGACATTTATCTCATGCTTTGCTCATTTTTATGGTTGTTAAGTGAAATCAGTAGTCACCATTTTTATTATTTTATATTTGACTGCTGTCAAATGAAGTCTCATTTCTACCTCTTCTTCTGCACGCACAGGAAATTGGATAAGAGTCTGGGTCCCCTCTTTAGATGCCACTGGGAAACTGAAACCACACAAACCCCTAAAGCAGATTCCCCTCGCACACACATCGACAAAATAAAAACCTTCAGCAAGTCTCTTTTCCTGGCTCCATCAAAGCATGTTTACCTTGCTGAAGCACTCTTCCTGTGTTTCCCAGAGATTTCAACTATGTGTGTGATAAACATTCCACGTTCTTTTGGTGTGCTTTTGTCATCAGCCTGGACATCCACACCAAATTCTGTGGGTCCATCTGCTACTGTGAGATGTAAAGTACACCTGGTGCTGTGAGCATGACAGAGAGTCAATGAACTTCATCACTAAGGATCTTTGTTCCCTGGTGTTTGGTTCATATGTTCTGGCGACTCCTACCCAGCAGGCATATGTCCTGCACCTGGCCAGCTCGGAAACTGAGCTGCGTGGGGCTGTGCCACACTATTGGGTCCAGCACAGACTCTGGTTACATTCAAGGACAATGGTCAGAAGGTTTGATTATTCATTGGAATTGGGCACAAGAGGGTCTGAAAGTGACTCTGCCTCATGTCCACAAGGGAACGTTGTCTGTGTTTACAATAAGTATTTCTAACTCACAGAATTCAGCGTGAGCACATAATCAGGAAATCAGAGAGGTTGCCTGAGGGAAACTGTGACAGGAAGAGAAAACTGCAAAGAAAACCAGCCCAAACCTCCACTTGCAACCGCTCCTGGTGTTGTCCACATTCAGGAACGCTCAGTGTCCTTCATTCAGTGCCCACAGATGGTCAAAGCCCCTCCTTTAGGGAAGTGAATGTCAGGCCTCACACAGAGTTTCCCTCTCTGTGTGTCTCACTCAGTGATACATGGCTGTGTCTTCTGTTCTCTAGGTGTTCATTTGCAGATAGTGCATTTGGAATCAACTCTTGATGAGATGAAACTGCCTTTCACAGATACAGTGTATTCTGTTGGGTGACTGTTTCCTCCATTTCTAATAACACCTAGCCACTCCAGTCTCTTTCCTGGAGGCTGGCTGACCCAGATTATATAATAGTCACTAGAAGTGAATCCAGAGCCTTTGCAGGAGAGCCTCAGAGACCTGCAGGCTGTCTCAGGTCCCCTAAGACTCCATCAGCTGTACCTCACAGTGGACACCTCTAGACAAAGACTCTCATTATCAGCAGACACAGACACACTCAAGCCCTACTTTCTTCATATTGTTACCATGTAAAATCATCAGAGCAAGTGCCCAGCTCAGCCCAAACTTCATGGAACCTTTTCTGGGTTAACTGATGTAATGAGTGCAAACTGCAGAAGGTTGGGGGCTGGGGCTTCCCTTCCTGAGGTGCTGGGTCAGTGGTGGGGCTTGGTTTATCATCACATGGAACACCCCATTTACATGTGCTCCTTCCCAGGGACAGAGAAGTGAAGTCTGTGCATAAGAAACTGCACTCAACTCAGAGGCACAAACACCCTTGTTGTGATAGTGAAAATTTAATGAGAGACTAGTTATATACAAGCTGCAGAGTTGTTGTTGCTATAGCTCATTTCAACCTCCAATCATTTTAACACAATGTAATTTACAATGATATTCCACATGCCCAGTGTTTCATGCTATTCAGCTCAATAAAGTCCCTGTGTGACCTTGTCCACGTGTCAACACACAGGGTGAGATTCATCCCCATCACCAGCCTCTCAGGGGTGAGGACACTGGGCACTTTTGTTCTTTCAAGACAGAATGACTGTTCATTGTATGTGTGTGCACTGAGAGTCCATCAGCATTGAGAAGGAGAGTGGGAAGTAGGAATAAACCTATGTAGAGCATTTAAACTGCCCTGGACATCCTCTGTGCACAGCCTGTTCCCCTTTTGGCCCCAGTGGCTTACTAACTGTTACATCAAGTGACTGAGGTACACACCACACAAGAACTATTCCTCTGTAAGGGGTCACTCTGATCCTCATGTCACACTGTCATTATTATACAAAATCTCTGGAAATCTCTGGGAAAAAAAAGACTTGCTTAGTTAAAATGATTAAACCTAAGTGAACCCTCAAATCCCTTTGTCCAATGTTCCTCCTGAAAGTTGTTCATGTCCATGCCCTCAAGCACACATCAGCCATGTCCCTGTGATGCGGTGTCTGGGAGAATCATGAATGTTACTTCCAGGGAAACCTGAACCTGGCTCCACACTGTGTGGTTAATACTGAAAGGGTTCATGTCTTTTACCAACTTCTAATACTTCCTTCCTATTACATCTCTTTAGGAGTCTCCCATAATCTTCAATCAGGACATTTTTTTGTGGGAGAAAAGACCAAAGGGAAAGTGTCCTTGAACATCACTGGAAGGACACTGATGCTGAACCTTTTACAACAAAATAGCAGCAAAAACCCAGGGAGGCAACCCATGTGGTCATGTTACACTACAGTCCTAAACCATTCTTGTTGCTGTAACAAAGGCCTGTGGAATGGATCATTGCCCATGACAGAAATTTATTTCTCACAAATGTGGATGTGAAAAATCCAACAATAGGTGCCAGCAGTTTTGATGGACTGGTAGGAACCCCTCCCTGTTCCCTGTAATCTCAGAGGGTGGATGGGGCAAGGCAGCTTCCTCAGTCCTCTGTTCCAGAAGCCCCAATCCTGTCCAGGAGAGCTCCACCCCAGGACTGTCACTTGTCCTAAGGCCACACATCCTATCATCATACCATGAGTCTCAAATTTTCATAGGTGAGGTTTTGAGTGACACAAACAGTCACCCATAGGAACACAAAAGGAATCAAATCATGTTTCCATCCAGTTGGAAGGCTATGCCAGCAGACCTCCCCAATCTGAGGATCCCCATAATCCTGTGGAAACTCATCATATTTGGAAGCAGAAAGGGGTCACAAGTCCTTTAGAACAAGCTGATGAGCACGTAGAATGGATAGGTTTCACCCTAGGCTTTCAACTAAAGTGTATGTATAATATATTACTTTCCTTTATTCTTTACAAATAAACATTATTCTCATTCTCTATGGACTAAATTTGTTTTCTAGCCATAATATTTTTTTCCTTCATGTTCTCATGGATGATTCTTATTAGTTGAATGGAATAAGAAGTAAGGGTCTAGTGTTTGATGTTTGATGCTGACAAATTAATGTTCTCCCCTCTCTCTCCTCTTGTGCACAGGTGGGACATATATAGGGAAAGTGGTGACTCTCTCTAGTTTGATGTGGGTGAGAGATTGAAACCACACAAACCCATCTTGCTCCCTTGGATGCACAAGAAGAACCAGAACCAGACTCTTGACATGGTGTGGACCAGCCATTCCTGACTTGCTGAAAAGTCTCAAGAGATTCCACAATGAAGTGACAAGCTATTTCATTGTCCCTCTTTGTGACTTCATCAGCCTGGACATCTGAACCAAGGTGTGATGGGGTCCCTCTACATCTGCATGATGTCAGCTGCTATTGGTCATCATGAACATGGAGTCAAGTCAATGACCATCAAAATTGGGGGCACTTGTCCTCTGGCAATGGGTTCATATGCCTCTGGTGCCCACTGTTCACCAACCACATGTCCTGCTGCTGGCCGGCTTGGACTCAGAGGTGTGTGGGGCTGGGCTGCACTGTTGGGTCCAGCAGAACCTCAGGTTGGGTTTAACTGATGTGGATCAAGAAGACTTGATAATTCAACTAAGATTATTAGGATAAAAATAAGCAAATGTTGTGACTTTCTGCCTTCTGTGCATGTGAAAATGATTTCCTCCTACTACAGCAGGCCTCTGTAATTCATATGGTTAAGAGGTAAGCACAGAATCATGAAGGAAGGGACACTCCCAGAGGGAAACTGCTGTGTGGAGAGTTAAACCACAGATGCCAGGAAATCAACAGTTAGTCTACATCTGCCAAGATTCTGGATCTGAACCAAGTAATGAGTGTGTCCTCAGCGCCCCCTGGTGACTGGAGTTTCCCCTGCAGCTCAGCCCTCTTTCCTTCAGGGAGGTTTGTGTCTGGGCTCACAATGACTTCCCCTCACTGTGTCTCTTGCACAGTAATACATGGCTGAGTCTTCGGCTCTCAGGCTGTTCATTTGCAGATAGAGGGTGTTCTTGCCGTCGTCTCTGGAGATGGTGAATCGGCCCTTCACAGAGTTGGCGTAGTATGTGCTACTACCACTACTAATGTATGAGACCCACTCCAGTCCCTTCCCTGGAGCCTGGCGGACCCAGTTCATATAGTAGCTACTGACGGTGAATCCAGAGACTGCACAGGAGAGTCTCAGAGACCCCCCAGGCTTCACCAAGCCTCCCCCAGACTCCACCAGCTGCACATCACACTGGACACCTGCAAACACAAAGATGTCAGGTCAGGAAATGCTCTCCCATTCACTTTATCACTCAGTTGTATCCACTTACATACTCAGTGTCTCCCATTCTCTAGAGATTACCTGTTAAAATAGCAAGAAGGAAAACCCAGCTGAGACCAAACTTCATGGTGAGTGGTCTGTGCTCTGTCCTGAGTAGGGACTGGGAACACGTGGGAATCCTGGGTTGGGTTCCTGTCCCAGAGCTGCAGTGTCAGGGCTGGGCTGCTTTTCATGAGCTGAGGAGCCCTATTTGCATGTCTGCCTGCTATATAAGGAGCTCTGGGGCTAGATGTTGACATAAAGGACATGGTCCCAGTGTGTGGCATGTCTCAGGGAGTATTTCTGGTAAAAAATCCTCCCCACATTTGAGCCTGTGTCATCCCCACTGAACCAACTGCTCCATGAGATGCACACATGACCTAGGAGAGTAAATTTTCATAAGTCAGAGATATTTAAAATGATGTATGCCTTTGAAAATCTCAAGTAATGAACGCACCAAGGAAATTCAATACTCATGACAACAGGGAGCATTAAAACTGCAGGAGAATCCTGTTCATGTCATGGGAAGTTCCATCTGTCCTATTTCCTGTACAAAACAATCAGAGTATGAACTAAGATCAGAGTGTGACCCTAGAGAACATGGACTCAGTGCTGGAGCAGGTGAAGCATCTGTGTTGTTCTTTGGGAGACAAAAGTGTGAACTCTCCAGAGAAGTGGGCAGAGATCCTGGGAAATGTTTCTTTAGTGGAGTTTGGGGCTGAATATGCAGCATCTTTGCTGCCTCATTTTTCATTCCCCACATTTTGTGGTAAAACAGGTTTAAACATTTGGGACACAGAAGAAACTCAGTCATTGCTAGATGTGCTTAGGGGAAGATTTATGTAGAAATCAGGGAGTAAGTATGTTGGAATTTTAGAAATTAAATTATGGAAAACCTTGATGCAAACCACTAATAGGAAACAGCACATATATATACAATCATAATTGATAAGAAGAGCATTATTTTCTTTATCTATTGATTATAGGATGAATACATCATTCAAATAACCTCCCATTACTGGAGCTGATGGATCTGACATTATGTTAAACTGTTCATCACTGCAGGTTCAGCCTGATGCTCTCTATTAGGATCTGTGTTTACACGGATGTTCAATGCAGCAGTTATCAGGAAGCAGGGGAGGGCTTATAATGGAACCCCCTCATTCTCTCATTGATAATTTCATAAGAACCATCACCTGTCTCACAGTCTCTATTCATGTCAGCCTGTGACCTGTGGGAGTTTGTCATGATGGACACACATAATGGACATCCTCTGAACTTGAACCTGATGTGCTCATAGTGTAGAATGTGCAAAATGGAAAAAGGAACTCCATGCATGTGGGTGAGTTACATGGGTGTTGAGTTAACCTGGTTTGAACTGACACTTTTCCTCTGACCTCCACAATATACAAGAAATATTTGTGTAGATTGTGGTGCCAGGCCTGTGATAACTGTTTCAGTTGACATAGGAACATAGTACAGGCTGAATGAGGGTCTTCCATTGTCAACAGTGTCCCCATGCTGTTCCCTGCTGTGAGATGACATCAGTACTAGCACAGAGACAGGGGCACTCACAGGGCTTTGATCTCAGGTGAGGGGAATACATAGGATCTCACCCTGAGGGAGGGCTGAAAGAAGGCTGTGATGTCACAGACTGTGCTGACACTGGGACTTTGCTGCCAGAATGTCATCTGTGTGACTCTGGGCCAGAGACAAGAACATAGAAAGTCCCATGTACTTCCATGTACTTACTTTTTCCCAAGTACAATTCCAGTTTTCACAAATAAGCTAACGTACTAGAACTTGCTAGGCATCATCTCATCCAAATCCTCAAAAATAACCCTGACCAAGGATTCTCAGATGGCACCTCAATGAAACACTTCATTCAGAGGACAAGGGGGCTCCAAATATGCCCCCTGCACAATCACAACAAACAACAGGAGCCCTTTCTACAGACCCTTCTTTGCCTCCTCCCCACAGTGTATCTGTTCTCCTCAAAACTACCCTGAATTTCAGGTGTGTCTGTGGCAGCACCACTCCTGGTCTCAGATCCCACCTGTGTGTGAGGAAGTCAGGAGGCCCATCACCCTGTTATGTCCTTGACCCAGTTAAACTTCCCCACCCCTCATGCTCTGTGACACACTCAGCATGTGGGTCATCACACTGTGTCTCTCACACAGTAGTACAAGGCCAAGTCATTGGCTTGGAGACTTCTCAGCCCCATGTAGGCTGTGCTCATGGACATGTCTGCAGTCATGGTGACTCTGCCGTCACTCCTGTGTGCACTTTCTTTCACTATAATTAGGGTGATTCTCCCCATCCACTCAAGCCCTTGTCCTGGGGCCTTTTGCACCTAGTGCATCCTGTGTCTGATGAAGGTGTATCCAGAATCCTTCCAGAAGATATTCACTGAGGCCTCAGGTTGCCTCACCTCAGCCCCTGACAGCACCAGCTGCACCTGGGAGTGGACACCTATGGAGAGGAGACAGGGGTGGGTGGAAAAGCTCCTTGAATGTCCCTGGCCCCCTGAACCCATGGACTGGTGAGCTTGTCTGTTATTATTGCCACCAGGAAGAGGACTCTCCAGTTCCAGTCCATGGTGAGGAGCTGTGCCATCAGAACTTCTGTAGGGGACAGTGTTTGTGAGTGATGCCTAGGGCACCTAAAGACCCACATTCAACCTAGTCTACCTCTTCTCATTTGCATATACATGGGGCAGAGTGTTACATAGCTGAAGACTTGACCCCACCTGAGAGAAGGTAGAGGACACAAGGGCAATGATCCGAGGAAGTCTGTGGGTTCAGGTCCTACATAGTTCTGTAGGATATGGGTCTCCTGGAAGACATCTGAGCTCTGCGCTGAAATAGCTCCTCCCACTGAGGAACAAGCTCCCACAGGACATGCTCCTTATTGTGAAACCACAGTTGAGAGACATGGAGACCTCCTAGGCCAATGCTGGGCTTTTATGTCTGAATGTCTTCATCCTGGATCAGTGTGTCTCCAAAATTCTCCACCTAGTGAGTAAATAAAACCATCCCTGTTCCCAGTTCCTTACAATTCAAATATAAAGAAGCCCTAGAAATATCACTGACTCTGGCTTTCATGTATCATGGAGTTAGGTAAATACCCTGATAGAATATGACATTTACAGTCATCACATGTCCAACTCTTCTTTTAGAGGTTTTCATGAAAAGAAAAAGACACAGGTCCTCACAGGAAATCCCTTCTCAGCTCCCCCTGCACCTGCTCCTGTGGCAGCTACTCTGAGCTTCTGGGTCCCACCCACCCTCTGATGCCAGGTGTGCATCATGATGGGAAGGTTCCTGTCATGGCTCAAAGAGCATAAATGCCTCAGCATCTCTAGTCCAGGATTCAATGCTGTGCCCTTACTTCTGGAGACTCCCTCAGGCACACTGTGCACTTTAATTCTCTGGACACAGAGAGCTGACCTTACTAAACCCCAGTGACTGTGTAGGGAACCTTATAGCTAGGACTGTGTGACGCCACCAGGAAGCCCTTTTTCCTGGACCTGCCAGAAGCACTGACAAAGCCAACACCCCTGGGCCCTGAAGCTCTTGGGGACTTTGCAAGACTCTGATATTCTCAGGTTGCTCTGGGGGAAGGTCCCATCTGAGTGTCCTTGAATGTGGCCCAAATCCCACTGAACTTCTACTGCTCAATGAATGACAAGAACACAGTGTGATGATTTTCATGGTAGTGCACTCCAGGTCTCCCTTCTCTGCTGTACCTATAACTTGGAAAGTGCCTCCAATGGACTCTAGGTCATGGTGTGTCTTTTGAGCTGAAGTCATCTGTGTGTAACACCCAAGATTTTTGCCTATTCTTGGTGCTCCATCCATATGGTTATCTTCCCTTCTGACCATACCCCATGGACCTCAGACTCTGCATCCTTCGTTGAGACAGACTCACTGTCCAGTGACCCATATCTGCACCTCTAAGTCCCTGCAGGAATCACCATCTCCTCCTGCACCTGGGTTTCTTGTCCAACCCTCATGGATTTGCCCATGCTGGTCAAGGCATCAGGAGTAGAACTCAGACACCACTGGTCATCGCTCAGACTCCCTTTCAAAGAGACATTCTCTAGGGCTGGTCATCAAGGAGCAGTGGTGATGTTCCCCATGTGGGCTCAGAGTTCTCCAAATCTATCATCCTAGTAGGCATTGAGTTCTCACTTAGTCCCAGGGACAGAGATGAGCAATTGTTTCAGATTTTGCTGTCTGGCACAGGTGGGTCCTATGGAGGAGAAGACTTACAAAGTTCTCATTTTTAGGATCATGGATCAGAGCTGTATTTGTCAAGTGTGTGACACTCATATGTAGTACCAAGTCATTTATGTCACTGCATATTTATCCTCTATGTCGATCTTGCTCTCATAATATATATTCACATTGGAATCTGCATTGAGCAAGCATTCTTTCTCAGCAAATGTTCACAGTAATCTAACAAATCAGATAAACCTGTCATTTCAATAAATGTTCATCATGAGTTTTTCCACATGAGGGCCATCTGTAGTTGGTAATTGTGCAGGATTATGTTGGAGGAAAATCGCTTGCAAGATCAATCACTGAGGACCCTGGCTGAGGACCAGGGTGGCCAGGGAGGAAGAAGACCTCTGTCACAGCTCTGGTATCCAGCACACAGGTGGGAAGGGGTTAATTTTCCCTCTTTAGTTTGTTTCAGTCAGTACCTTGGTGGAGTGAAGGGTACCCATCCGCATCGCTGAAAACAATCTGCTTGTCTGAGCCACAATCTCAAAGGTAAGTTCACCTGTAAACACACTTGGACAAACCCATGAAAAACCATCAGCCAAATGTTTGGGCACCTTGTGATCTAGTCAAACTAACACAAAAACAGCAGTCACCACACAGCTTTGTAGGGGGGAGTTCTAAGGCAGAGATAATATGCATATGTCCAATGCATGTAAATAGAGGAGAATCAACAACTTTGGACTCATTGTGGTGAGTGCTTTGTTAGGTACCTACATACTGAATGTCAGGTGAAGAGTAAGCTCCCTGCCAGTGATGAAGCAAAACCTTAAATAACCTCCATGTGTCCAGTGCCTGCAGAACCTGTGGGCCCTGAGTGCCCCTGGTGTTTACCACCCCTCTTGCAGGGAGGTTTGTGTCTGGGCTCACACTGACTTCTCCTCACTGTGTCTCTAGCACAGTAATACAGCATGGAGTCCTTGGCTCTCAAGCTGTTCACTTGCAGATAGGCAGTGCTTTGGGATTCATCTCTTGAGATGGTGGATCTGCCTTTCACAGATGCAGCATATTCTGTTATGTTAACTTTATTTCTAATAAATCCTACCCACTCCAGTCCCTTTCCTGGAGCCTGGTGGATCCAGTTTATATAGTTTATACTGAATGTAAATCCAGAACCTTGGCAGGGCAGTCTCAGAGACACTCTGGGTTTGCTCAGGTCACCACCAGACTCCACCATCTGCATCTCACATCAGACACCTTTAGAAAAGAGATTTTCATTAGCAGCTGGCGCGTGCGCGCACGCGCACGCACACACACACACACACACACACACACACACACACACACACACAATGTCCCAGGTTCTCTGTAATGTTACCATGCAAAAGCATCAAAGCAAGTGCCCAGCTCAGCTCAAACTTCATGGTGCTTCCTCTGGGTTAACTGCTGCAGTGAGTGTAAACTGCAAAAATCTGGGAATTGGAACTGATCTCACTGAGGTGGAGGGACAGCTGCAAGTGTAGGTTTATCTGCATGTGGTGATGCCTTTTTGCATGTGATTCTCCCTTTAGTGACAGAGAAGTCAAGTCCCTGAGTGAAGGTCCCCACTAGACTAGAGGGAAAAGCACACTCATTGTGACAGTGGAAGCTTTTATGAGAGGCTGGTTAGTCTGTGTGCTGTGGTTATTGTTGCTGTTGCTAATTTCTACCATTGGTCAGTTTAACACAATGTAATTCACAGCAGTATTCCACATGCACAGTGGGTCACGCTACTCAACTCAGCATAAATTCTTTGTATGACATTGTGCATGTGTCGACTCATACAGTGAGGTTCATCCCCATCATCAGCCTCCTGGGCTGAGGGCAGTGGGCACTGCAAGAGCTGCTCTTTGTGCTTTCAAGTCAGAATCCCTGTCCATTGTACATCTGTGCACTGAGAGTCCATCAGTTTTGAGAAACAGAGTGGGAAGAAAGAACAAACACAGGTAGTGTATTTTACCTGCCCTGGACACTCTCTCTGCTAAGCTTCTTCACCCCTATCCCCCAATCTCTCAACAACTGTCACATCAAGTGACTCATATGCACACAGCACATTAATAATTATTCAGGTCGGTATTACTATAATCAAATGTCACACCTTCATGACTATATACAATCTCTGGTAAGTTTAAAAATGGCATGCTCAGTTAAAATCATAAAACCTACATAAACCCACAGTCCCACCTGGTCAATGCTATGCCAAATTTGCATTCATGCCCATGCCTTCAAGGACACATCAGCCTTGTCCCTGTGACATGATGACTGGGAGGACCATGCATTTGTGGATTTTATCTCCAGTGAAACATGGACCTGCCTCCCTGATGATGGTATTAATACTGAAAGGGCTCATGCATTACACACACTTCTAATGCTGCCTTCTCACTACATGTGTTTTACAGTCTCCCATGACTTTCGACCGGGGAAAACTGCCTACAAAAACCACCAGAGAAAAACCACCCTTGAACATCACTGGAAGGATACTGATGCTGTACTTTTAACAACACATGTGTAAGCAAATCTCCAGGGAGTCAACCTTTGTGATCATGTTGCAATACAATCCTACTACATTGTTGGTGCTGTAACAATCTACTGTGAAATGGGTCATTGGCCCACAACAGAAATTTATTTATCAATAATCTGGACAATGCAAAAACAGCTGCCAGCAGATTGATGTCAGTTAGAGAACAGATTCTTATATGACTGTTTGCTCACTGTAATATAAGAGGGTTGATGGGGCAAGAGAGCTTCCTCTGTCCTCTGTTAAAAAGGACTTGATCCCATTCATGAGACTTCCACCCTAGGACCATCACTTGTCCCGAGGCCCCATGTCCTAACACCATCACATGAGCTTCAGGTTTTAATTACCTAGGAGTTTTGTAGTGACACCAACACCAGCTCATAGCAACAACAAATGGATCAAATCATGATTCCACCCAACTGGAAGGCTGCTTCAGTAGAACTCCCCAAACTGAGGACACCCATAAGTCTGTGGATGCTTCTCATCTTTGTAAGCAGAAGGTAGACCTCAGTCCTTCAGAACAAGCTGATATCCCTGTAGAATAGAAACATTCCACCCTACACTTTGAACAAAGATATCCACATAATTTTCTTATTTCCCCACTGACTGCACACATATAAACTTTTTTCCTCATTTTCTATGGACTAGAATTACTTTCTATCCATAATTGTAGGTGGCTCTGTGTTCTCACTCATGTTTCCTAGGTGCTCAGTGAAACAAGGAGCCAGGCTCTAGTGTTTGATGTCTGATGCTGACATGTTGAGGTTCACACTTCTCTCTCCTCCTGCAAACACATGTGGGAAACCTGACATGGAAGTGGGGATTCTCCCTAGTTTGATGCAGGTGGGAGATGGAAATCACACAAACACCTTTCATGAGCAGGACCCTGTTCAGGGAAGAACAATAAAACCAGGACCAGACCCCTTATGGAACATGACACAGCCACTCCTACTTGCTGAAAAGTCTGCCCTGCTCTCAACAGACACCTGAATGAACAAACATTTTCACAGTCCATCTATGTGTGCGACATTGTCACCCTGGACATCCACACCAGGGTATGGTGGGGGTCCCTCTATGTCCACATGATGTCCACTGCTATTCATGCTATGGATGTGGAATTAAGTCAATGACCATCACCCCTGAGTTTTTTTTCCTCTGGAACTGGGTTCGTACAACTCTGGTGCCCACTGTACAGCATGAATGTATCCTGCTGCTGGCCAGCTTGGACACTGAGTTGTGTGAAGATGGACTCCTTGTTGGGTCAAGCAGAGCCTCTGGTTGGATTCAGCTGATGTAGTTCAGGCTGTTTAGTGGTTAATTAGGATAGGGGTAAGCAAATGTATGTGACTCCTTGACTTTGGAGGATGTGAGAATGTTTTCCTCTGATGACAACAAGCCTCTGTAACTCAGCTACTAAAGAGGTCAGCACAGAAGCATGAAGGCAGGGAGGCTCCCAGAGGGAAACTGCTCTGTGCAGAGTTAACACCACACCTACTGGGAAACAAGCCCTTAAACTGCATCTGCAGCATCTCCCAAACTGATAACTGTGCTCAGTGTGACCTGAGTGCCTCCTGATGTCCTGAGCATCCCCTACATTCTCTTGTCTCCCATAAGGAAGTTTATGTCTGGGTCAACTGACTTCCCCTCACTGTGTCACTCACACAGTAATACACAGGTGAGTCTTTGGCTCTCAGGCTGTTCATTTGCAGGTAGAGCTTGTTCTTGCCATTGTCTATGGAGATGGTGAATTGGCCCTTCACAGAGTAGGCGTAGTATGTGCTACCACCACTACTACTAATTGCTGAGACCCATTCCAGCCCCTTCCCTGGAGCCTGGTGGATCCCGTGCATTCGGTAGTTACTGAAGGTGAATCCAGAAGCCATGCAGGAGAGTCTCAGAGACACTCCCAGGCTGCACCAAGCCTCCTCCAGACTTGACCAGCTGCAATTCATACCTGCAAACACAAAGACACCAGGTCAGGAAACTGTCACCCTCCACTGTCTCTCTCAGTCATATTAACTCACATACCCAGTGTCTCCCTCTCCATAAATTATCTCGTAAAATTGCAACAAGGAAAACCCAGGTTAGCAGAAACTCCATAAATTTGGTCAAATCTAAACAGTAGCCATTTTGGGGGTGAGGACTTTTCATTTATTTCTTCTTTTTACTATTTTTAGACAAATGTGCATGCATTATGCAAAGAGAAAAATAAAAAATATATTCTCCCCCAAAAGATTTGTAAATGTTAGTGTATTTATAAAGCAAAAATTTCTTTTGGGTAGAGTTTATCAGATAGCAAAATATCTAGTGAAAAGAACTTCAATGTGAAAGCCTTTATAAAAATTTATAGATGGTGTCAACACCAATACGTCACAATCATTTCTGTAGACTACATTATCTCAGAAGAACGCTCCTGAGATAACTTCCATTGCTGATAATTTATGATCCAAAGGGAAGAAAGCAGACTAGAGATGTTTCAAAATATTTAGTATCCTTGGGGATATCCTTTAGTATTTGACGATATCCTTAGGGATACTAATGTCATACTAATGATAGTTGTACACAGGATGCGGCTGGCACAGATGGGAGGCACTAATGTGAAAATATGTGAAACAGGACTTCCAGCCAAGATGGAGGCATAGGTGGACGCACTGTGCCTTCTCGCACAACCAAAGTTAAGGACAACAAAGATTTAGAAACAAGAAAACAAAAAGAACTGATAGAAAAATTGAACTGTATGGAAGTCTAAAAACCATTCATCCAGACCGGTAAGAGGAGTGGAGTCGCAGCAGGAAAAAGCAGAGGTTGGCAGACCTGGGCACCCAGTCAGTGGCTAGCAGACCCCAGGTTCACAGGCAGTGGCTAGCGGACCCCGGGCACAGGGTGGCAACAGGCAGACCCAGAGAGGCCACGCAAGATGGCTGGCTGACCAGGTGGTCCCACATTTGCTCACAGATAATCCAGATGAAAACCAGGAGCGAAACAGACCTCGCAACCCAGGGCCCCAGCACCGGAAAATAAAACCTAAAAGCACCAATTGAAAACACTTGTGGGGGATGAGGTGCTGGGAGAGACTCCCAGCCTCACAGGAGAGTTCATTGGAGAGACCCACAGGGTTCTAGAATGTACACAAGCCCATCCACATGGAAATCAGCACCAGAAGGGCCCAATTTGCTTGTAGGAAGTGGTGGAAGGGACTGAAATACAAGGGAGCAGAGCAAGCGCCATTTGTTCCCTCTCAGGCCCTGCCCCCACATATAGCATCACAACCCAGGGACTGGGGTGCCCTGCCCTGGGGAACACCTAAGGCTCTGCCCCATGACCAGACCCCCCACAAAAAAAAATGGCTTAAACTGGAGAACAGATCAAAGCCCCAGAGCCAATTCATCTAAGCGACCAAGAGATAGCCAACCTAGAAGGTGCACAGTTCAAAGCCCAGGTGATCAGGATGCTCACAGAATTAGTTGATTTTGGTCGCAAATTAGATGAACAAGTGAAGGCTACAATAAGTGAAATGAAGGAAAATGCACAGGGAACCAATAGTGATGGGAAGAAAACTGGAACTCAAATCAATGGAGTGTACCAGAAGGAAGAAAGAAACAACCAAACAGAAAAGAATGAAGAAACAAGAATTTACAAAAATGAGAAGAGGCTTAGGAACCTCCAGGACATCTTTAAATGTCCCAACATCCGAATTATAGGGGTACTAGAAGGGGAAGAGGAAGAACAACAATGGAAAAGTTATCTGAACAAATAATAAAGGAGAACTTCCCCAATCTGGCAAAGGAAATAGACTTCCAGGAAGTCCAGGAAGCTCAGAGATGCCCAAAGAAGTTGGACCCAAGGAGGAACACACCAAGGCACATCATAATTACATTAGCCAAGATTAAAATGAAGTGGAGAATTCTAGAAGCAGAAAGGGATAAGGGCACAGTCACCTACAAAGGAGTTCCCATCAGCCTGTCAGCTGATTTCTCAAAAGAGACCTTACAGGCAAGAAGGGGCTGGAAAGAAGTATTCCAAGTCATGAAAAGTCAAGGACCTACATCCAAGATTGCTCCATCCAGCGAAGCTTTCATTTAGAATGGAAGGGAAGATAAAGCGCTTCTCAGATAAGGTCAAGTTAAAGGAATTCATCATCACCAAGCCCTTATCATATGAAATGTTAAAGGGACTTATCTAAGAAAAAGAAGATAAAAATATGAACAGTAAAGGGACAGCAAATTCACAGATATTTAACAACCACACCTAAAGCAAAAGCAAACTAAGGAAACAACTAGAACAGGAATGGAAACACAGAAATGGAGATCACATGGAGGGTTAGCAACAGGGGAGTGGGAGGAGGAGAGAGGGGGAAAAGGTACAGAGAATAAGTAGCATAGACGGTGGGTAGAAAATAGGCAGGGGGAGGGCAAGAATAGTGTGGGAAAAGTAGAAGCTAAAGAACTTATGACACATGGACATGAACTAAAGGGGGGGAATGTGGGTGGGAGGGGGTGTGCAGGGTGGAGGGGAATGAAGGGGAAAATGGGACAACTATAATAGCATAATCAATAAAATATATTTTAAAAAAGAAAAGAAGAAAATATGTGAATCAGCTCTTAAAAATCATTAAGATTCCTTATAATGACTTTAGAACCATGGTTCTAAAAATCCTATTGCTTGGGCCTAGAAAAGGCAAATCTATAGAGACATAAGTAAGTTCATGGCTTCCTAGGGTTGGGATTGGAAACAGGGAGTGACTATGAATGGCCATAAAGTTTCTTTTGGGGGTGATGGAAAAACATTTTAAAGTTAGAAGTGGTGATGGTGGCACACTTCTGTAAGTTTACTAAAAATCATTGACTCATACATAAAAAAGTAAATTTCATATTACACCTCAATAAAGTGGTTCAAAAAAAAAAATACTGGTGCTTGGGGTCCACTCTGAGATACTGATTCAACTGGTCTGGGTCAGTAGTAGTAGCTGGGATGGTTTTTCAAAGTTCCCCAGGTGTTTCTAATGTGCCACCAGGGCTGAGAAACATCAGTTCAGGTATATGAAACCACTTCACAGAATATTTTTATGCTACTATGGCAAGGCTCCTTGAGATAGAGAATGTGCAGAGCTTTGGATCACATTTTGTTTCCACAACACATCTCCAACTGTACAAATGGAATGTTAGTCATCTTGTTGGGGTGATGGTACAAGACATCCAGTTCCACCTTTACAATTTGAAAGCTAAAAGGATGTTCTGAATATATATTTAAGATAGATATTAAGTTGAAGTTTGTTCAGCTAAATCAAATGAGTTTAATTTTGAAGTTACTCAAAGTCATAGCACATGAGAAAGAACTAATATTAAACCAGAGGACTGAAGATGAGGGGTAGGGAGGTACAAATAATGGTTATCATCAAATATTAAAAGGCTACCAACAGAGGCAGTTGAATTTTCCATATCCTCAAAATAATCAGGATTGGTGTACAAGGTTACAGGAAGATGGATTTCAGTTCTTTGTAAGATTTGATCTTTGGTTCTAGGCATTGTGTCAGATCCCTAAAATATAAATGCAGTCTCTAACACAACCTAGTGTTCTCACACTTGAGCATGCATCAGGATCCCCTGGAGGGCTTGATAAAATACAACTTGTTGGCTCTTTCCCAGAGATTCTGCTTCAGGATGTTTGGGGTGGGACCCAATAATTTGCATGCCTAGGTGTTGCTGATTCTGCTAATCTAGAGACTATGCTTTGAGAACCATTGTATTTACGATCTGATATCAGAGCTCCATGAAAGAGTGTTTAAATCACATTAGGAGTAACCTGAAAGTTTTTGGGGTGAGCTGAATTTTGAAGAATGAGGGGTTCATGAGGAAAAAGTAGGTGATTGCATGACAATGCAAACACAGCGAATAATAAATTGAGAGGGACAACAGCATATAGGGAGGAACAACAACATGAAACATTCAAGTTATTTATTGAATGTTTACTGCACGTAGGGTATTGTTCTAGTTGCTGGGTATAGAGATAAGAAACAAAGCCCTTGCCCTCACAGAACTTATAATATAAAACCAATATATCACATATTTCAAAATCCCACAAGGAGAACTGTTGTGAGAGAACAAGAAAACCTTTAAAGAGATAGCTGACATCTCAAGAATGAGAGAACCAGGAGAGCATTCCAGAGCAGCTTCACTATGTAAGAAAACAAAAATCTATGTGTTTGAGGGTGACTGAGGGTGTGAGTGTAAGCAGATGAGCTTAGAAAAGTAAACAGGGGGCAAATACCATAGGAAAATATATGAGCAGATTGGCTCTTGCACTAATATATCACGATGAGAACAAAGAAGAGAGAGATAAATGATGAGAGATGAAACCAAAAGGATTTTGTGATCAGAAAGAATATTTGATGGTTCACAGAATTTTGGCTTAGGCAACTAGCTATTCTTTTGGATAGGAATAAAGACAGAGACACTGATTTGGGGGTGTGAAGGAAGTACTTTTGGCTCTTGACACAATCAGTTTGGAGTGATCAAAACAAATATAAATGGAAATATTTCCCAGACAGCTGATTACCATCTGTAAAGTGGTAACAGAAAGTGGACTAGGGCATCCAAGGAGAGTATATAGAAAAGAGCCTCTAATGACACCATTTTAAGGAGGTAAATATAAAAAGAGACTGATGAAAGAACAGCTGGAGAAAAAGAAAATTAGAAAAACATAGTGGCCAGAAAGCCAGTGGAAGAGTTTTTAAATGTAAGAGTATAGCGTCAAATGCTGAAAAGACATCAAGAACTGATATGTCTACTGGGTTTAGCAATATGTAGTTAGTTGATGACTTTATCAAGAGTAATTTCAGTGGAATGTTGAAGGTAGAATCAAGATTACAATAGACAAAGGAATGGTTTAAAAGTAGAGAACACAAACAACAAATGTTGGAGAAGTTGTGGAGAAAAGGGAACCCTAGTGCACTGTTGGTGGGATTGTAGACTGGTGCAACCACTATGGAAAGCAGTATGGAATTTCCTCAGAAAACCAAAAATGGAACTGCCTTTTGACCTGGCAATTCCACTACTAGGATTATACCCTGAAACACCAATCCAAAAGAATTTACACACCCCAATGTTCATAGCAGCACAATTTACAATAGCCAAGTGCTGGAAGCAACCTAGGTGCCCATCAGTGAATGAATGGATCAAAAAACTATGGTACATTTACACAATGGATTTCTATGCAGTAGAAAGAAAGGAGGAGCTCCTACCGTTTGTGACAGCATAGATGGAACAGGAGAGCATTATGTTTAGTGAAATAAGCCAGGCAGTGAAAGACAAATACCATACAACCTCACCATTAACAGGAACCTAATCAACAAATGAACAAGCAAGCAAAGCATAGCCAAAGACATTGAAATTGAGAACAGGCTGACAGTGACAAAAGGGAGAGGGGAGGGGATAATGAGGGGAAAGTGTGAAGGGTTTACAGGAATGATTATAAAGGACATATGGACAATAACAAGGGGGGGTGGAAACAGGGAAGGGAGGTGGGGGGGTGGCGGGAGGGGAAGGCAAAAAACTATACTTGAACAACGATAAAAAAAAAAAAAGTAGAGAACAAATGGGGCTTGGCTACCAAGGAAATTAGAGAGCAGAAGACAGAAGACAGGCTCAAGGGAGAATATTAATATAAAAATTCTAGCTGTTTATATGCTAAATGAGGGAGAAAGGAGACACTGAAGATAAAGAAGAGAGTGACAGTGCTCTAAGTGGTCTCCAACCTTTTTGACAGCAGAGAACAGTTTCATGGAAGACAATTTTTCCATGGACCCGGGGTTGTGGCAGAGAGGGAGATGGTTTCAGGATGATTGAAGCAGATTAAACTCAAGCTCACCTCCTGATGAGCGACTGATTCCTAACAGGCACTGACTGGTACCAGTCCACAACCTGGGGGATGTGGACCCTGCTTTAAGGATTGAAGATGGGATGGTATTCACTGACTTGCTCATTTGTTTATACATTCAGCGTTGGCCAGAGGACAGCCACCTCTTCTGAGACGGATGAGGATACTGATGGTAGAGGTGACTAGGGAAGCTTAGAGCTCTCCAGTCAGCTTCACTTTCCTCAGTGTTAGGAAGGGAGGCCTCTGCTGAGGGAAGAGATGGTAGGATGGGAATTTAACAAGAGATAAAGTATGAAATAGATTTTAAGAATGGAAGAAGTTGTTGAACCACTGGGGCTACTGAACCGTTTTGAGAGCTTGCCTACTTGAGTCAATTTGTGGTGCTATGAATCAATGGTGTGGGGTCAGTAGTATTCAGCAGCCCGTGACAGCAAAGGCAGCACATGACTAAAATGATCCAGGGTAAGGTTCGGCAGGGATGGGGAAACAACAGACCATGAGTGAGTCTATACCAAATGGAGAAGAAAGCCGAAGTGAACTCACATGTTTGGAAGAAAAAAATGATTAATGAAGCAGAGGTTTTTTTGTTGTTGTTGTTTTCAATCTTCATCTGAAGATATGTTTATTGATTTTAGAGAGGAAGAGAAACATCATTCAGAGGCCACTGCTTCCCGTACATGCCCTGAACCTGCAGACTTTCAGTGTACAGGATGACACTCCAACCAAGCCACCTTGCCAGGATAGAAGTGGAGGTTTCTTGAGGTCAGAGCAATTGTACTGAGAGGAAGAATGAAAGCTCTGGCCAGGTGGCTCAGGTGATTAGATCATCGCCCCATACACCAAAATGTTGCTGATTCAAGCCCAGAGCACCAAATGTTGCTGATTCAAACCTAGGCTGTGGGTTTGATCCCTGGTAGGGACATGTACAAGAGGGAAGTGATCAAAGTTTGTCACATCAAGGTCTCTCTCTCCCCCTTCCTCTCTTTAAAATTAATAAACATATCTTCGGGTGGGAATTACAAAAAAAGTACCAAGAGGATCTTAAAATTTAACATTTCAGAAATAAGATTTTGATGGAGTCCAAGCTGTGGCCTTGAAATTTGTTGACTAAGGTGCAAAAAAGATCTTTTTATCTTTTAAAAGATTTTATTTATTTTTAGACAGAGGGGGAGGGAGGGAGAAAGGGAAACATCAATGTGTGGTTGCCTCAGACTTCTGGCCAAGATGGAGGCATAGGTAGACACACTGTGCCTCATCACACAACCAAAAGGAGAACAATTTAAAAACAAAGAACAATCAGAACTGACAGAAAAATCAAACTGTATGGAAGTCCAACAACCAAGGACTTAAAGAAGACACATTCATCCAGACAGGTAGGAGGGGCAGAGTTGGGCAGCCAGGCAAAGAGGATTCATGGCAAGGTGGCAGCTGGTAAACCCAGCGTGGTGGCAGATAGTGGAGCCGGCTGTCACACACTCGTGTGCGTATAAACCGGGAGGAACACCTCAGGAAGGAGACAGACCTCACAACCAGGGGTCCCAGCACGGGGAAATAAAGCCTCAAACTTCTGATTGAAAACACCTGTGGGGGTTGAGGTGGCAGCAGGAGAAACTCCCAGCCTCACATAAGAGTTTGATGGAGAGACTCACATTGTCCTACAACATACACACGCCCACCCACCCAGGAATCAGCACCAGAAGGGCCTACTTTGCTTGTGGGTAGTGGGGGAAGTGACTGAAAACCCGGAGAGAGCAGAGCAAGCGCCATTGTTCCCACTTGGGCCCCTCCCCCACAGAAAGCATCACAACACAGACACATGGGTTGCCCACCCTGGTGAACACCTAAGGCTCTGCCCCTCACTACATAACAGGTGCACTGAGACAGAAAAAAAAAAAAAATGGCCCAAACAAAAGAACAGATCGAAGCTCCAGGAAAAAATACAACTAAGCGACGAAGAGATAGCCAACCTATCAGACGCACAGTTCAAAACACTGGCAATCAGGATGCTCACATAAATGGTTGAATATGGTCTCAAATTAGATGAAAAAATGAAGGCTATGTTAAGTGAAATAAAGGAAAATGTACAGGGAACCAGTAGTGATGGGAAGGAAATTGGGACTCTAATCAACGGTGTGGACCAGAAGGAAGAAACATTCAACTTGAAAAGAATGAAGAAATGAGAATTCAAAAAAAAATGAGGAGAGTCTTAGGAAACCTCCAAGACATCTTTAAACATTCCAACATCTGAATTATAGGGGTACCAGAAAGAGAAGAGGAAAAGCAAGAAACTGAAAACTTATTTGAACAAATAATGGAGAACTTCCCCAATCTGGCAAAGGAAATAGACTTCCAAGAAGTCCAGGATGCTTGGAGAGTCCCAAACAAGTTGAACCCAAGGAGGAACACACCAAGGCACATCATAATTACATTAACCAAGATTAAAATGAAGGAGAGAATTCTAGAAGCAGCAAAAGACAACAGTTACCTACAAAGAAGTTCCCATAAGACTGTCAGCTGATTTCTCAAGAGACCTTCCAGGCAGGAAGGGGATGGAAAGAAGTATTCCAAGTCATGAAAGTCAGGGACCTATATCCAAGATTGCTCTATCCAGCGAAGCTGTCATTTAGAATGGAAGAGAAGATAAAGTGCTTCTCAGATAAGGTCAGGTTAAAGGAGTTTATCATCACCAAGCCCTTATTATATGAAATGTTAAAGGGATTTATCTAAGAAAAAGAAGATAAAAAATGTGAATGACAGCAAACTCACAGTTATTAACAACCACACCTAAAACAAAAACAAAAGCAAACTAAGCAAATAGCTTGAACAGAAACAGAACCACAGAAATGAAGGTCACATGGACGGTTATGAACAGGGGTGTGGGGGGGAAGAGAGGGGAAAAGGTACAGAAAACAAGTAGCATAGACAGTGGATAGAAAATAGACAGGGGGAGGGCAACAATAGTGTGGGAAATGTAGAAGCCAAAGAACTTATACGGACATGAACTAAAGGGGGGGAATGTGAGTGGGAGGGGATGTGCAGAGTGGAGGGGAATGAAGGGGGGAAATGGGACAAATATAATAGCATAACCAATAAAATATATTTTTAAAAAATGGAAAAAAAAAGTGTGGTTGCTTCTTGCGCGCCCCCTACTGGGGAGCTGGTCAGCAACACGGGCAACCATTTGGTTTTTAGTCCAGTGCTCAATCCACTGAGCCACACCAGTCAGCTCTGAAAATGCCTCAGAATGATAAAAGGCATAGGGTAGACATGCCCATGAACCATCCAAGAATGTAATGAGAGGAGTGATGAGGCTACATGGTACTGCTGAATAGCAGAGGCCTCAAAGTGTGGCAATAGAAATCAGGAATACAAACAAGGGCAACAGCTTCTGTAATCCATCCATTCACACTTTGTAGAAGTAAAGGGAGAAAATAACCACCTTCCCCTTGAAATATCCTAAGGGAAGTGTGGCTGAGAGCCAGATTCCAGTTGAGAAAGGAGAAAACTTTACCTATAAGGGAATAAGGAAGTGAGTTTTTTATAATGCAAAGAATTGGCAGAAAGGGAAGCAATGGGGAAATAAATTAACAGGTTTTGGAATGGGGAGAGAGGACTTCATCGGACAGGCTTCCTGATGGCAGCAACAAATTACAGGGAAGAGAAGCAAAGTAAATTTAACAATCTTGTGTTCCAATGAGAACTCTGGAGTGAATTCGTTACAAAATAAACAGAAGCACTGAGCAATGACCAAGGCTAGATGTGCTTGAATTGTTCTGGGTTCAAAAAAAGAACATTAGTGATAATCTGATTTGCGTCTCAACAAGGCTTAGCCTCAAGTAGAGAAAATGGCAAAGTTAGGCCACGAAGGAGACTAAAGTTGCCAGTGTCCAGGTGGCCTACCTGTTTAAGCAGGGTACATCCTACTATGGAGAGGAAATGGGCCTATGCTTTGGGCCAGCGAAGATTATGAAGGCCAGGTCAATTCAGGAGGGAGTTTCATAGGTATGTGAAAATACGTCTGATACTCTCACCTTACCTCCAGAGCTCAGCACTGAATGGAAGGGCACAATGCCAGTCCTGGGGAATACATGAAAGTGCTTCGTGAATTGTGAGCTCAGAACCAAGTGAAGGTAATATTATGGGTAAGCTCTAATGTGAATGTTAATGACCAATACTTGAATTTTCTAAAAAGAGACTAAATATTCAATATAAGCTGTATGTCCCTCTTCAGGAGTACTGAATAGATTTTTCTATCACTAAATGGAGATTTGAACTATATGTCCAAAATCCATCTATATCTTACTCTTTAAATTCTGTAAATTTTAGTAAGAAAGATCCTTAAAATTCATCTGTTTTACCCCCTTTCAAGGAGGGGGTAACTTAAATGTTGTTGTATCCACATGAACCCACACATGGTAGAAAACAAGACTCAAAGCTAAGTACTTAACATAAGGTCACAGAACTATAAAACCCACATTACTTGATTTCTAAGTCCAGTGTTCTTTACCTTTAAGTCCTAACCTGAACTTTTGAATAATTTTTTTTTAAACTACAAAAATTCTGACTTCATTCCTATGTCCTTTACAACTCATCAGGGTTCCTTCATATACACTTCATCAGCCAGCATCAACAAACCATTATTAAAGCTTCTTGTGGTGCCTTTTCTTTCCAGTAACAAGATGTATGACCTAGCTCCAAACACAAGGTTAGAGAAAATCCTTGCCTCGTAATTTAATGGAACTTTACTATACAGGAATATTAAATTATAAAAACCACTCTAAGTTTATTCAAATAATATAGTATTTGACTGTATTCTTTGTATTGTTCTTTACTTATATCATGTGTGACTTCCCAATTAATGGCTAACCTCTGCATAAAGAGATTCTAGATCTTCAGTTTATTGGTATCAACTACAGTGCCAAGGCCACAGAAATGCTTGATCTAAACTAGGAGGATCCCAAACAATTTTTAAAAACAAAAGAATGTGTTACCTTATAAAATTTCAGGTGTCCTTCTTTGTTGGCAAGAAAATTCTTTTCCAAATTAAGAGATAACCAGACCCTTTCCTCTTCTGCCCACCAATTCTCCCCAATACATACATTCATACAGTGACACACTTCATGTCTGAGGCAAATTTCATTGCAAGCAAACCTTAACATTTTCAACAATGGCTGGATGGCCTGGTAACCTTAGCAAGAAAAACGTGCAATTTATGGTACTTCTCTCAAGTAAGTTTTAAGCATTAGGAGGCCAAAGGAAAGTACAGTTGACCTTTGAAATATGCCGGGGTTAGAGGTGCATATCCCCATGCAGTTGAAAATACACGTATAACTTTTGACTCCCCCAAAGTTAACTATTATTAATGGCTTGAAGTTGACTGGAAACTTTACCAATAACAAACAGTTGAATAACACATACTGTATGTGTTATACGTATAAGAGACTGTATTCTTTCTTTTTTTTTTTTTAAGATTTTATTTATTTTTAGAGAGAGGGGAAGGGAGAGAGAAAGAGAGAGAGAGAAACATCAATGTGTGGTTGCCTTTTGTGTACTCCCAACTGGGGACCCTGCCCATAACCCAGGCATGTGCCCTGACTGGGAATTGAACCAGCGACACTTTGATTTGCAGGCCGGCACTCAATACACTGAGCCACACCAGCCAGGGTGAGACTGTATTCTTAAAGTAAGCTAGAAAGAACAAAGTGTTAAGAAAATGTAAGGAAAATACATTTACAGTACTTACTGAAAAAAAAAAAAAAAAAAAATCTACGCATAAGTGGACCCTGTACAGTTCAAGCCCATGCTGTTCAACGGTCACCTGTATTTACTACTTTTCCAAATTACTGGTTTGCTGCAAAGGAATAAATTGTTCAGGAGCCAAAGGTGGGGATGTTTCTTGGTCATCCCTGGATTCTTACTGAACATAGAGGTCAAATCTTCAGGTATCACTTCTCAAACTTCACACTTCTGAGCAATGCAGTGGGTTAATGACACTATTGACCAGATTACATGAGGCCAGTTTTTTACTTTAGAGAGAGCAAATGTAGTATTAGAAACCACTTTGGCACAGGTGAAAAGTGGCTCTCATACACTTGCTAGTTTTCCTCCAGATCATTAATAACTCATTACAAAATCTGCCTTCACTCAGTTACCGGAGATGCCACAAATGTAAATGAGCAGTGGGGGGAAACCTGAGCACACACAAAAATGTTCTTTATTATTTAGATGTAATGCAAATAACCATAACTAATATTCTTTCAGAAAACAAAAAATGCAAAACATGCGAAAAAAAAGAAGAAATCAGGTTATACTTTTCATAAGGCACCATCAAAAACCCTGGTAAATTAGAATCCATATTATATTTAAGTGTCTCACTAGCAGGTGAATAAATATGTAAGAGAATAATCAATAGAGGGTCTTGAAGTTTACAAAAGACATTCCTGTTTAGACCTCTTGGAGTACTGCAAAAGTAATAAGCAGGATGTATCTTTACAAATACATTCTAACCTTTCCCAGTGCATGTCATTTGTTGCATAGTGGTGGCTGAGTATGATTCAAGGCAAGAGAAGACTGCATTTCCAAAATATAACATCCTTCCCTTCTCATGCTGTAGAGACCAACTGGCACATCCATATCCAAAAAGTAATAATACATTTTAATTTTTAAAAAAAAAACAGGGGGACAGCTAATCAACTGCCTGCTTTTTAAAATTTATACTTAAGGACCTACTGTAAAAGCAACTTACTGCACACCTGTTCATACAGAAACCTTTATTGAACCTGGTTATATGTGGAACGTGAACAGCTTAATTTTTCCACAATTTACACTTTCAAATCCCACTCCAAATTATCACTTTCTCCTTTAAAAAGTGGATAATCTCACCCTTTAAAAGTGGGGTTTTCTCAATTTTTCCTTTCATCCTCCTATTTTTTTAAGTACTGGCTGATGTCCATACAAATGACTATAGAATCAAAATATTGACAAGCAGGGAGTTTCTTTTACATGAACCGAATTGCACCCAGAATCTAAAAATTAAGAAAAACAATTAATTTCTTAGACACTTGCTAAAGACAAAAGGAGAGAAGAACAAAAGTGAAGCACAAGAAAAATTGTTCTAATATTACAAGTCTAATATTAAAGTATATTGTGAGGAATCAGATTTAATGTTTGCCTTTTCAATTATTCAAAGTATGATATATAATAATTTGTAATTTTATTGAGGCACAAGTTTGAACCATGCAGTGCAAAGCTGGTTTGCGGTAACTTTATTTACAACTCAACATGGCTTTGTTGCAGTACCTACCAAAGTGAAACACACATTTGTGAGAGGAAAATGCTCCTTCCTCCAACAAGACTACCAATGCTTTAGTTGGACTTGTAAACTTGGGTTTTGCATAGTTCCAATGACCCACCCTTTGAGACTATCAAGACCCTGCCATTTTTTCATTTTTCATTCTAATACCTTTGCCAAAATAGTTGAAAATGAAGGTAGTAAGAAATACCTTCCAAAGAATTAACATATAAGTTAAAGTATCAATGGTGAAGAATACAACTTTGAGGAGAAAGGGTAAAGAAACACTTTATATCATTTGAATATAAAATGTTAAAATACTGAAGAATGGTGTAAGTTGTAAATAGTAATTCCCTCTAACTGAAAACAATGTTTTGTGTTAGAGCATCAGCATTTCTTTAAATAACAAGTCTTAGTCCATTAATTCTAAAACTGGTTTGTCTATGTTAACTTTTCTTTCTCTCCCTCTCTCTTAAAAACATTAATTTCACCTGTTCTTCTCAGCCTTGGTCTAAATTTATGGCAAGAGTCAGGTCAAATCCTCCCAGACTTTCAAGTAAATACAGAAAATCCCACAGTATCTATTAAATGATATTATGTTAAGTTTCAAAATGCCAGAAGAAAAACTGGAAGCTATTTTCATGGTTGGAGACTGCCCTTATTTTTCTCTCAGGTCTTTAGCAGGCAAATGCCATGTTAAGAACATAAAGCATTCCTTAAACAGCTACCTATATCTATCTACCATGTTCCAAGAAGCAAAGCACCTTAGATATCTTTCTTAGCATCCTCATGCCTCTCCACTAATAGCTGAGTAATTGGGTGACCAGGAAGGAAAAACAGGATATTTTAAAATGTATTCCAGACGGCCATCACTTAAAATTGCATTCAATTTTTAACCCACAAGTATTTGAAGATTTTTACAGAGAAGACCAAAAGGCAAAAAATTCTGTGCTTTCTTTTGTAACATCAACCAAATGAAATTCTTGAATATCTTTATATAGTTTGGCAAAATGAAAACTTATGAAATTGGTTAACTAATCAGCATCCACTAAAATCTTAAATCACACACACTTGAGATGAGATTCTCAAGACACATGCACAGCAACACTTACGAACTTCTTAACAGGTCAAAACACTCAAAACATTATTAAGGGAAGAGTGACTGAAAAATTGGTAGACTGAACCATAGAGAAAGCATTTACGAAAACTGAATTTTATAGAAAAGGTTTTGTTTTTTTGTAAGATGCCTTTTGAGTTAAACCTCATACCCACTCAAACTGTGACTGGACAGTACGTTTCACTTCTAGTTACTAGAAGACATTTATTTCAAATAAATTGGGGCAAAGTGGGAAGGAGACTAGAAGCTATTCTTTAGGTCCACCCTGCCCCCTTTAAAAGTAAAACTGATGAATTTAAGTCAAATGACAGTTTTTAAACCAAATTAAAGGAACACAGAATAGTAAAGACAAAATACTATTTTTAGTTAGCTTCTTTTTCTTTGAAAAAAAATTAGTCCCCTTCTATTAAGCATTTCCACACAGCTTACCTAACACCTTAACAAGAACAGAGAACACAACAGGAGGAAGAGGACACAGTACCATAGTTTCACACATTAACATACAAAAGCAAAACAAAACAGCCATCATAGATATAGTAAGACCAAGTTTCCCAACAGACAGGGACAAGACCCAACGCACAAAGGAAATATAATTATTTATTTAAACAAAAACGAGATGGAAGATCTGGTTAGGCCAGGATGGAGAAGGAAGTGCTAACTCCTTGTATTACAAGGAGGAATGGGATTTCTTTATTAAAAAGCAAAAAAGAGTAAGCAAGCCCCCAAATGGATTTCTGATGCTGAAACTCTGTCATATGCTGCTGGTAACAGTAAATATATATATTTATATATTCATATATGTATATTAAAAAAGGAAAAATAATCTATTTATAGAACAGTCAGTAGTCAGAGACATTTAGAAAAAAGTAAAAACAGGTCCTTTTTTCTTTTTTAAAAAATGCATTTACTAAAACAACTTCATCACCCAGAGGTCCTACAATCCCACATCTTGTGATGAAGCATGGTATCATTCAATAGCATCTGCTGTATGCCACGGTCAGAAATGGCCAGTATTACAAACAGCAGACATTGGCATCAGGGCTGCCAGGCAAAAAGCTGTTATTTGCTGGTCTTGCTCATGGCCATGCCTGAAACCTGGTGGTAACTAGTATACTTGTGAATGAAGGTTTTCCCGAAAAGCATGCATCACTGTGGCTCAGTAAAACATTAACTTGTCCTTTCTTTTGCAGAGGGCTGGATCCATGTACCTGCTCTTCTCTAAGCCAGAAAAAGGCTCCTTTGTCTTGAAATAAGAAAAGCTCTCTTCCCAGAATACAATCTAGTCAGATTTCTGAACTGTAAGACATCCTCCTCCTTGGGAATATAAGGTGATCTGCCTATCTTTTGGGAGTTTCTTCTTGGTACAAACAAGCACAAGTGGCTGAGGTCTAGGCTGTGCTATCATCCCATGACTTCTAATAAGAGTTAACTTCAGCCCTGCTCTTTTCCTAGTTGTATTTTCAGGGCATTAAATACCACGTAATGGTGGGGAAAAAGTGGTGCTCTGACTCCTCTGTAACTACCCTAACTAAGGAGATCCAAGTAATCAGCACCTCCAGAGGGTGCTGCCTGTAGGTGGTAAACCTCTAATTAATATCAACTGGCCATTAAGACACATCCCTACATGCCCTGCTGGCACACCAATGTATTAACCCCAACCAGCCACCCTGGAGCTCAAATGCCTGGCCTTAATGTAACAAACCATAATCAAAAAAGACATGAACTGAAATATCGGCTGCTGTACCAAAGAAGACACCCTCTGCACAGATGTGTTGATACAGAATGGAGACCACACAGTCCATGCAAAGAGGAAGTCAGCTACGAGGACTTTCTTTGAAAGCCATTTGTCTTTGGAAGCAACATTGTGAGTGGATATAAACCACTCAATTTTATGACTAAGGTCTTAATGTGGTCCATTTTCTCCATGTCCCAAACTAACTCAGCATCTGCTAACTGGTCTCCTTAAGATCCTCCATTGGTAGTTTGTAGTTCATTATGAAGGAAGAAGCTGGTGCTTGACTTGGGCTATCTGGCCCCTGCTTCCTTGCACAGTTTATACAGATGTAATCTTCACTTTCAGCCATTTCTGGAGATACACCCACACAAACTTGATGAAACCACTCATCACAGCCACCATCACATTGTACCCAGTCTACCTGTAAGAGACAAGATTGGGAAATGTTTAGGCTACATAATCATTAAGCCTAAAATAAAAGCAAACCAGAAAGCTTTCTTGATAAACGATAGCAAAAATCAGGATGTCCAGAGATAAACAATGACTTCTTATGGGGTTCTTTTTCAAAGAAAGAAATTGAGAAGCTAATACCCCAAAGCTATATTTTACCATGGTATGTCCACAAAATTTGGCCCCTTAGGTACTCCATTACCTCATAAATACCTGGGACTCCTTGTGAGGCAGAAACATGTTTGAGAAAAACTTGACAAAAAAGGAACTTCTAATAGAGCAGCCAAGTAGTTTTAGCTAATATTAACAATTTCTAGGCAATGCAATTATCAATCAAGAAAGGAAGAGCACAACAATGTGAAGGCAATCCTGTGTATTAGCTTCATTTCAAAGAGATAAGCCAAAGTACTAAGAGCATTAAATACCTTTTTAGAAAAGCAGTCACATAGGCCACTTTTAAAACTAATATTTTTTATTCTTCTCTTCTTCCGTTACAAATACAACTCCCTATAAAAAGTTAGCAAATATCAGAGGTCACATCTTACAAATTAACCAATTAAAACAGTAAAAGACACAGGTCAATAGATCACTCTGAGGTTTAAAATTAAAGTCTGGATAACTGCTAAGTCAGTGGCACATGCCAGACACACTTGACCCTTCAAAGAAGACTGATTATAGGAGGCTAGAAAGGCACTGTCATTTCATGACTTTAAGCCTTGGGCCTAGAGTGAAAAATAAAGTGATTTTTGTTTCTCTATTTGGAGGGTGGTTGTGATGGTTTTCACAGCTGATTTCATGGCAGATGCAGTACACACTACAAGAGTCAATCATTTCACTGGCAAGGTAGGAAGTCACTTAAAACAATGGCCTTTGCCAGATAACAGAGCAAAGTAAGGAGTATGAAGGGATTAAATAAGTACCTCAGTACAGCTTGTGAGAAAGAACAAAGGAAAGAGGTTTTGGCTAAATAAATGAGTTTCAAAGGAAAGTGAGTACTTTTCCAAATTAGTTTCCATGTACTATAAAAAACTATCAAAACTATGATAGTCATGTTAGTAGTTTTAAGGTTATAATGGGTGGGAGAAATCATTTGTCAAAATAACCTTTCTGCTTTCATTGCTCCTGTTCTAAAATTCTAGAGTTTAAGAAACTTTGTTGTGTAGTGTAGTATACAGAGTACTGAATTCAGTCAGAAATTGAGTTCTGATGTATGTAATTTGAGGCAAGTCATTTAATCTCATCAAGGGTTAATTTCTTCATCTGTAAAATAGAGATAAAATTTTCTTTACAGAATTACTGAAAAGATCAAATGAAATAATGTATGGCAAAACACCTAGTACTGCCTAGGATACTGGAGCACCTTTTTAGCATCGCAGTTTCATGGCTCTACTCACTATCCTACCTTCCACAAAAACTTTTGCATCTTTAACTGCCAGCACCCCTTCTCAAAATGTGTAGATATTTTGCATCAGAATCACCTGTTGTGTTTGTTGTAAGTATAGCTAAGACCCACCCCAAACCTACAGGCTCAGAATAGCTTGGGGGTATAAACCACAAGAAAACATTTATTAATAAACCCTCAGGTAAATCTTATTCTAAATGTGATCGCTGGCACTTTGTGATACTGCTCTCTGTAAATTAGAACAATTTAACAATTCCTTCCTAAAGTAATTAATTTTTTTCTGTAACTGTTTGTATAATATTTATCTTCTGAAGTCTGCAATAAAGAAAATAATTGATCAAAATATTCCTATTGTGGCAAACTATATCAGAGATAGAAAAGAAAGATAATGACTTCTGTGCAACAAAATAAAAATAAAGGTCCTGCAAGCAGGTGAAGGTTTATAAAGTGCTAATTCAGTAGTAGGTGAACTCAGGATAAATGTTTTGGCTATTTGGAGCTGATAAAGGGAACTGGGAAGATAAACTGTTTCTTTGGGCTGCCCAGATTTGAGATATTATTCTGTTTATGATGACACCTCTGAACCCTCCAGTCCCATTCATGGTAATCCATAGGATAAGAAAGTTACCAATTTATCTGTATTTGCTGCTAAGAAAATTAGTCTGATGTCTTTTAAAACCTACATCTGCACTATACTCACTAGCTTCCAGTTTCCCAAAATTAAACCTATCACTCTCTTTAGAATAAGGAAGACAACATTTTCCCTTTTGTGATTCTGGCTAGAGGTACATTCTCAACCTAGCTTTTCCACCGGATTCCAAAAGAATATGTAACTTTTCTTAAGGTATTCATTGGTACACAAATTCTATCCCAGGCCACAGGTTACATGACAATATACCCTGATAATCTAGCAGGGAAAAAACATTCCTTCTTTTATTAATATCTTTTTATCATGTTCCTCTACTAACAATCAAACTCCAGTTGTTTGAAAAGGCCCACACAGGATCATAAAGCAAACTCAAGCTTGGAGTGTCAATCCAGATCCACAGAAGATTTTGGCATACCATGACAGACTATACAGTAGCCTGAAAACTCAAGAACACAGAATCTGGCTAACTGCATATTAAGTTCTAAAAGTCATTTCCCCTTTCATTACTTCTGGGAGATGTATTTATCAAATTATAAAAATAACTTAAAAAAATTCATAACTATGAGCTCTTTAAATATTAATAAGAGATTTAACATAAAACAATTAATTTACTAGGTTTGGATTTCAGGAAATGTGTGTTTAAAAGAGAACTATGTTAATGGAGGAAATAATATAAGTTTGACATTTCATGTTTTGCTATATGGTTTATATTTACACTTAAAAATATTTGACATATATTTTGTTCAATTTTTAAAGCATATTACTGCAATGAGGGAAAAAAAGCCTGGTAATTTAGTGATATTCTTAGCTCAGTTACCCAGCTGAGCTTTTGGAATATTGGCATTCAATCTCTTTGATACCAAGGTTCCTTGCAAAAGTCAGATTTGAAAAATTTTTAAATTCACTTAATGAAGTACAACATAGCATATATTCAGAATCCTTCTATCTTTTTTTGGTGGTCTCAGCATTAAGTGACCAGGTTCTCTCAGTCTGCCCAAGATTGATGGGTTTCTCAAGACACAGAATCTCAGTGCTAGGAGTAGAAAGTTGCAGGCAAGTCAGAATATGATGGGAGAGATAGTTTTTTAAAAAATCTATTCTGATATTTTCCCTTTCTCTTTCTAAAATATTTTGAAATTGAGGCTGGGTAACATTTAGGTAATCCTTCAGAGTTTTCTCAGTCTGCACATTTTGGGGAAACAGTAATAATTATTGGTTAGAAAAATGGTAAATATACATTTACCTAAATATGAATGAACCCTAAGTTATTTTTTACTGCATGGTATTTTAAAGAAGATAAACTACCCAAAAAACACTCTTTTCTTGTCTTGTCAGCATTTTCTTCTAAGATGTGTGCCATACATTAATTTGGATCTTCTTAGAGAAATATTATACTTCAAACTGAGAAAGTTATAAAATTCAATACAAGCTTATAAAGACATATACCTTTTAATGTAGTGAAATTGGTGTCAGGAACAAATCTGAAGAACCACAAAAATTGCAAAATAGCAATGATGGGCAAAATGTTTAAAATCTGAAATAATTTGTTTAAAATTAAATACATTACAGAAATACAATATTTACTGTTTCTTTTATGTAAGCTAATGACAGCTTAAAGCACACACTCCTCACCTTTGTATGTGTTTTAATAGTTTAAAATAGATATTTTCTCTGAATGTTAAATCTCCTTTTTGCTCCATCACAATGTAGATAACTTTCTAAATTTCTTTAAAAAATAACCTATACTGGTAAGAGCAAATCTTAGGGCTCATTTAATAATAATGATCACACTTTAACATTTACATTACATGTCTGGTTAACAAGTGCTTTCATAGAGATTATCTCACCTATTCTCATAACCCTGAGAATAAGCAAGTTAATTTTAAAATTTTATAACAGAGAAAAAAACTACGTGTAGTGTTTATATGCTACATGAAGATAAAAGGAGAAAAAGAGAAGGTAATGGGATCATACCAGATATAAAAACTATAAGGATAATAGGCAAGCTTGAAAAAGAAATGTATTTTGCTGACAGTTCCAAAACTGCTATAAAATTAGTTAAAGGAGAAAGAAAGACGGTTCTGCCAACACCGAGCTGCTAATACCCAAAGAGAAACAGTTAACCTTTCATCAGCCTCTTTAGTAACAAACTCAGATGAGAATAAATTCAAAATCAAAAATAAAAACAACACACACATACATCTACTAAAATGTTTAAAGTATATAAAAATGCTTATGAAATTAATAAAGATACCAAAGTGAATACATGATATAAAATAAATCATATAAAGAAGGATTGGAAGTAAACACACAAAAATATTTATAGCTATGTCTTTGGAAGGTCAGACTATGGGATATACATTTTACTATATAGTCATTTGCCAAAAATGAGTGGAAAAACTTTAATAAGTATAATTTAAATATAAACACCATTAAGTTTTGAAATGTAATTTTGCATTTACATTTCAATTAATGGTGGGCCGAGGTGATTAGTGGAGAGAACCTGATCTGTGGGGCCAGGTAACCAGGGTTCTACTTTTGCTCTTGCCATTAATTAGCTCTGTGACTTTGGTCACATCACTTTTCTTCACTGAGTCCTGGTTTCATCATTTACAAAATGAAACCCCCTGGATGATGAGACCTTTTCAAGCTCTATTAATATCTGATTAAGGAGAGAACTGAGGAAATAATGGTGCAGTTGTATTTATTCTTTTCATATATTCAAACTGAGAAGCTATTAAAATTCTAAATACCAAATCATATAATAAGCATAATAAAATTAAAACTATGAACTTACTAATAATCTTGATAGGAACCATAATAGATTATCTCCAGTGATCTTATGAACTGAGATTTTTCATAAAGTCCATTCATCTTTCTGAGAACATTAATATTGCCTAAAGTATGACCACTATACATAATTACTATACTTAAAACTAAGGACTAAAATTTTTTAAACATTACCTTTAAAGGTCTTAATTATTTTTTACAAGAGATTTCAAAACATCATATTCCATTTAGGAGAGTGCACATAGAACTGAGTGTAGATAAGACACCCCAGACCAAAAAGGGAAGACTTAATCCCTTAGTTTTAGGTTATTAGAACAAATTTTAACGCAATTTGCCCGAGCTCTCAGAATATAAGCCCAGCATATTTTCAGGCCACTGTGGCTAACTAACAGTATAGTTCTCTGAGTCACCCCATAAGGGAAGGCTAAGACGATTTAAAATTTTTTATGCCAACTGCATATGAAATGCACTGCTGCCCTAGGTTATCATATAGCTCCCCTCTGCTCTTGCCTCATTATGTTCGCTAAATATATGAATTTTAAAATACAACATTTCTTCTACTAAGCACACTGACCTAAGAGCCTCATAATTCAAAAACAGTTTATAGGAACTGTAGAAAAATGCTGGAAGCACAAACCCTGGAATCATAAACAAACTACCATGATGTTAAACATATGTCTGTACACCTGCTGCTCCTTATCCTCTCTCATACTTGCACTATTATCTCTTTAGAACTCACCTTGTCTTTGCAGGGCCGTTGGCAGTTCTGTGCTGCACACACAGCATTCTCATCATCAGACTCCTCTGCTCCTGACCAGTCATACTTTGAGGGAATGTCCAACACCTTTTTCTCTCTCTTCTTCTCAGTATTCTCTTTCACAAGCTCAATTTTGGCTGCAGCAGCCTTCTCCTTCTTTTTCTTTCTCTCTTCTTCTTTTGCTAGTTTCTTGGCCAGTTTGTTCAGCTCCTTTGATTTTTCTGCACTTAATTTTAATTTCTTCTTTTTAGGTTTAGCCATTTTCTTTAACTCTTTGGACTTCTGTTTTCCTTCTCCAAAGAGCTGTTCCACTTTTTCTAGCTTCCGTTTCCGTTTCTTCTCTGAAGAGTCCTTTCCTTTTATTTTTAATGGTTTTTCTTCCATGCTGTCATCCTTCAAAAATATAAAATCAGAAAAAATGTTCAACTAAGACATTTAAAAACAGTTTTGTTCTTTTATGTGAGTTATCCTGAAGAGTCAAATACGTAAACACAAATTATAGTAGAGGTTACTGGGGGAGGAAGAAATGAGGTTTATTGCTTAATGGGGGCAGAGTTTTTATTTGGGATATTTAAAAACTTATGCATAGATAATGGTGATCATTGCATAACACTATGAATGTAATTAATGCAACTGAACTGTATACTTAAAAAGGATTAAAACAGTAAATTTTGTGTTGTATACACTAACCACAAATAAGAAATATTCTAAAGATATTTAAAAGATATTTTAAGAAAGCAAGTATAATATTCAGTGAAGATAATCAATAGCAGAAAATAATGGCAAGCCCTAAATGAAGTATCTCACTTATTTCTAGCTTGTTAGGGGAAAAAAGAGCAAAAAGTTTCATTGTTAGCATATATTAATATAATCTGTAGCATCTCTGTTTCAGAAGAAAACACACACAGAAAACTAAATGTAGTACATTAAATTATGTAATAATTTTTTGGTCTCCATTTGCCACTACTATAGTTATTATCTCAATAAATTCTTGGAGGTTAATAAATTAGTAGAAATCTTATCAAAACATATAAAATTATATCATGGTCTCATCAGAAAGGGTATGTGACTTTCGCAAGAGCTAGAAAACAGTTGACGTGACAAAACAAAAAAATTATCATTTTTCATTTCAACTTTCTAATATTGTTATTTTGTGCCAATGTAATAAATATTAAAGTTTTAATAGTAAAGGTATGTCTAGGAACAGAAAGATCAAGGGGCAAGTAGAAGAAAAACTGAAACTATAAGTTTGATAATTACTTAGGAGATAACACTTGAGAATTTTTCCAGATTTGAGACTGAAAAATCTTTGACAGGGAACTAAAAATCTGCAGACTCCAAAAAACACTGCATTATAAATGTCTAACTCTATTACATCTTGAACAGGATATTTAACTTCTGAATACTTTGTTTCCTTATATGTAAAATAAGAGAACGAGGATCAGATGAGATAATGAATGTGAAGAAAATGCTCCGTGGACCGGAAAACATTATTTATATTAGGCTACACCTTGGATTTGATTCAAAACAAAAACATACAGATACTATATTATGCTATATTATGCTAAGCGTATCTGTGTATCAACTATTGGTGACATTGTATCGTTCCATTACACAGAAACAAATAATGAAAAGAATACTAGGAATCCGATGCCACAGTCAGAAACCAGGTCTCACTGTTTTTACTATATGTGTAATACTAGGTAAGTTTCTACCTCTTGCATCCTCAATTTCTTCACATGCAGAAAAGCTAAAAATACTTGCCTTGTCCATCCTTATCCCTCTCCCCTTCAGGATTATACTGAGGATCAAATGAGATCAAAGATATATAAACACTGTATATATTACAAACTGCTATGCAGGTATAAGAGATGAATATGGACTTTCCCTCCCCACTTCTGTATAATTGTTTCCTTAGGAAGCTTGATTTTGTAAAAAAGAAAAGAAAAGAAAAAAAAAGAAAAGAAAAGAAAGAAAGAAAGAAAATAACTTTTATTCTTAAATAGTTTTATTGTTTTGCAATTACAGTTGATGTACAATATTTTATGTTTCAGGTGTACAATCCAGTAATTTGACATTTATATAACTTACAAAGTGATCACCCCAAGAAATACAGCACCCATCAGAGACCAAACACAATTATTAGAATATTACTATGTTCCCTATGCTGTAATTTACATCCCCATGACTTTTCCGTAACTACCAATCTGCACTTCTTAATCCTTTCCCCTTTTTCACCCATCCCAACCCTCTTCCCATTTGACAACCATCAAAATGTTCTCTGTATCTATGAGTCTTGTTTCTGTTCTGCTTATTCATTTATTTTGTTTTTCAGGTTCAATTGTTGACAGATATGTATTTACTCCCATTTTATTTTTCATATTTTTTAACTTTTTTTCTTATTTTTCTAGAAAAAAACTCTTTAACATTTTAAGTAATACCAGCTTAATGGTGATGAATTCCTTTAGGGTTTTTTTTTTTTTTCCTTGTCTGGGAAGCTCTTTATTATGTCCTTCAGTTCTAAATAACAGTTTTGCTGGGTAATCTTGATTGTGGATCTTTGATGAAAAGCAAAAAAGCTTTTTATCTATTTGAATACCTCATGCCAATCCCACCTGACCTGCAAAGTTTCTGTTCAGAAACCAGTTGACAGTCTCATGGGAGCTCCCTTGTAGGTAACTGACTACTTTTCTCTTGCTGCTTTTAAGACTCTTTTTGTCTTTAGCCTTTGAAATTTTAATTATGATACATCTTGGTATGGGCCTCTTTGGGTTCATCTTGTTTGGGCTTCTCTGCACTTTCCGAACTTGCATGACTATCATCTTCACCAGGTTAGGGAAGTTTTCTGTCATTATTTTCAAATAGGTTTTCAACTCCTTGCTCTCTTTCTTCTTCTTCTTCTGGCACCCCCATGATGTGAATGTTGGTATGCTTGAAGTTGTCCCAGAGGCTCCTTATATTATCCTCTTTCTTATTTTGCTGTTCTGATTGGGTATGTTTTGCTTCTTCATATTCCAAATCACTAATTTGATTCTTGGTTTCATCTACTCTGTTGACTCCTTGTAAATTATTCATTTCAGTTAGTGTATCCTTCATTTATGACTGGTTCTTTCTTATGGTTTCTGTGTCCTTTTTACGCTGTTAAAGTTCTCATTAAGTTCATCCACTCTTCTCCTAAGTTTACTGAGCATCCTTATAATCAGTGTTATATGAACTTTGCATCTAGTGTATGGCCTTTTCTCCATTTTGTTTAGTTTTCTGGAGTTTTATTCTATTCTTTCATTTGGGACATGTTTCTTTGTCCTCACTTTGGCTGCTTCCCTGTGTTTGTTTCTATGTATTAGGTAGAGCTACGTCCCCTAGTCTTTGTAGAGTGACCTTATGTTGTAGGTAACCTTATGTAGTAGGTGTGCTCTAGGGCCCAGTGGTGCAGCCTCCCTGGTCACCTGAGCTGGGCTTTCCATAGGCACTTCCCATATGGACTGTGTGCACCCTCCTATTGTAGTTGTCTTGAATGTTGTTAGTGTGTCAATAGGAGAGACTTTCCTCCAGGCCAGTTGGCTTCAAGGACTTTCTGCAGCCACCATGGAGGACATGCTGTGCAGAAGCCAACCCAATGGAGCAGGACTCACTTCAGCAGACCTATGTTGTCCACTGAGTTCACCTCTTGAGTATGTCACTTGTGGAGGTGGTTGGGTGGTGCATTGGCAAGGTCTGAAGCTGCCCACTAGGTCCACCAGCTTTGGAGCCTTCCACAAAGTGCAGGCCAAGGTCAGTGGTTGCCTGTGCCCTGCCAGGGCCACTTGGCATGAGCTACAAAGCAATCTGCAGATAGTTAATACTTGTGCTAGGCTTGAAGATGCCAAGGGCAGGTCAAGATGCAAACCAAGGCTGGCTGCCACTAGTGCTGGGCCTGGGGCCATTTACAAAGAAGTATGGGGCACACCAAGGCCAGACGCTCCTTGTCTTGAGAGATTTTAGGAAAGCTGGCAGCATAAGCCAAGACTTGAGAAGTTTCTTTTTTTAACCACTATATTTTTTCCCTGCCTAACTTTTGGGCCTTTGAATAATAGGAACCTGCTAAGGAAACTGTTCTATATTAATGATTTTCAATAGCCCTTTTTCTTTTTAGCAGAAATGACCTGTTTTTCCTCTAAATTTTATATCACATAAAATTTCCTTAAAGAAAACTATAAAATAGAATGACCTGACTTAATCAGAAAGTAGGACAGGCAGAATACTACCCATCTCTCCTTGCCAGCATTTATGGGACCTCCAAGGAACCTGGGCATTCTAAGTAGTTTTACAACCACTTGTTTAAGCTTTAAATTCGTACCTCCATGATATGCAGGAATCTGTCTTCAGAGGGTGGGTGTGTGGCCTGCAAAATCCGCCATATATGTTGAGTCTCATCTAGTGATACTTCCAGGAGATCTCCAACCATCATAAGCTCTTCCAGCTGGGCTTTAGCTCCAGGTGACAACTCCAATACTGGAGGTTCCAAACTTCGGGGTACCAAAGGGCTCTTCCGAGGTTGTTTCCTCGGGGTGCTTGAACCTTTCCAAAAAAACATTAAGACAAAACAAAACTGAAAACTATGGGAAAAAAATGGAAAGTTTCCAAAGTAAATATTTTAGAAAATGGTTCTTCCCCCGCCCCCCCAGTATATTGGACATCTGGATTGACTACATCAATATGAAAGTGAAAATGAAATTAAAAACAAATATACAGCAAAAAGATCTAGAATTCTAACGCTCAGTCTAAAGCATTGGTTTAGAGTAAAAGCCTGGTTCCTTATTATTTCTTTATCCTGTGACGGAAGGGGAATAGAAAACAATCTCTTAACCCATGGTCTCTTTAGGGGATACCAATAGCTTAAACGAATACCTGCCCTATATAAATAAGCAGTTATTTTTCTAATGAACAGGCAACACAACTGACCCTTGAACAGATGGGTTTAAATCTCACATGTCAGGGTCTACATAGAAATAGAATACTGCATGTCCACTTAAATGCAGATTTTTAAAATCTACATATAAGTGAACCTACCATGCAGTTCAAATCTGCCTCATTCAAGGGTCAACTGCATTTTTAAATATATTTTATTGATTATGCTGTTACAGTTGTCCCATTTTCCTCCCTTCACTCCCCTCCACCCTGTACACCCTTTCCTACCCACATTCCCCCCCTTTAGTTCATGTCCATGTGTCATACTTTTAAGTTCTTTAGCTTCTACATTTCCCATACTATTCTTACCCTCCCCCTATTTCTTACCTACCATCTATGCTACTTATTCTCTGTACCTTTCCCCCTCTGTCCTCCTCCCACATCCCTGTTGTTAACCCTCCTTGTGATCTCCATTTCTGTGGTTCTGTTCCTGTTCTAGGTGTCTGCTTAGTTTGCTTTTGTTTTTGTTTTAGCTGTGGTTGTTAATAATTGTGAGTTTGCTGTCATTTTACTGTACATGTTCTTTATCTTCTTTTTCTTAGATAAGTCCCTTTAACATTTCATATAATAAGGGTTTGGTGATGATGAACTCCTTTAACTTGACCTTATCCGTGAAGCACTTTATCTGCCCTTCCATTCTAAGTGAAAGCTTTGCTGGATAGAGCAATCTTGGATGTAGGTCCTTGACTTTCATGGCTTGGAATACTTCTTTCCAGCCCCTTCTTGCCTGTAAGGTTCTTATCAGAAATCAGCTGATAGTCTTGTGGGAACTGCTTTGTAGGTAACTGTGTCCTTATCCCTTGCTGCTTCTAGAATTCTCTCCTTCATTTTAATCTTGACTAATGTAATTATGATGTGCCTTGGTGTGTTCCTCCTTGGGTTCAACTTCTTTGAGAGTCTCTGAGTTTCTTGGACTTCCTGGAAGTCTATTTCCTTTGCCATATTGGGGAAGTTCTTCTTTATTATTTGTTCAAATAACTTCCACTTGTTGCTCTTCCTCTTCTCCTTCCAGTACCCCTATAATTCAGATGTTGGAACGTTTAAAGATGTCCTGGAGGTTCCTAAGCCTCTCCTCACTTGTTTGAATTCTTGTTTCTTCATTCTTTTCTGTTTGGTTGTTTGGTTTCTTTCTTCCTTCTGGTCCACTCCATGGATTTGAGTCCCAGTTTCCTTCCCATCACTACTGGTTCCCTGTACATTTTCCTTTATTTCACTTAGCGTAGCCTTCATTTTTTCATCTAATTTGCGACCAAATTCAACCAATTCTGTGAGCATCCTGATCACCAGTGCTTTGAACTCTGCATCTGATAGGCTGGCTACCTCTTCATTGCTTTGTTGTATTTTTTCTGGAGCTTTGACCTGTTCTTTCATTTGGGCCATTTTTTTTGTCTTGACGCACCTGTTACATAGTAAGGGGAGGAGCCTTAAGTATTCACCAGGGCATGGCAACCCATGTGGCTGGGTTGTGATGCTGTATGTGGGGCAGGGGTCCGAGAGGAAACAATGGCACTTGCTCCACTCTCTGCTGGATTTCAGTCGCTTCCGCCACTTTCCCCAAACAAACAGGGTCCTTCTGATGCTGATTCCCGTGTGGTGGGTTTTGTGTATGTTGTAAGACAATGTGGGTCTCTCCAACAAACTCTCCTGTGAGGCTGGGAGTTTCTCCTGCTGCCACCTCAAGCCCCACAGGTATTTTCAATTGTTTTTTTGAGCCTTTATTTCCCCGCACTGGGGCCCTGTGTTGCACAGTCTGTCTCACTCCCTAGTTTCGCCTGGTTTATTTGGGAGCAAGTGTGGGACCTCCTGGTCTGCCAACCACCTTGTGCACCACGATCCTGCACAATCCGCCTCCTCGCTGGGTCTATGCACTGCCACAGCCTTGCGCACCCAGAGTCCGCCACCCACCACTTCTTGCTTTTTTTTTTGCTGTGACCCCTCTCCGCCCTGCCACCCGACTCCACCCCTCCTAATTGTCTAGATGAATGTGTCTACTTTAACTCCTTGGTTGTTGGAGTTCCATACAGTTCAATTTTCTGTCAGTACTGGTTGTTGTTGGGTTTTTTTTTTTGCTTCTAAATTGTTGTTGTCCTTATTTTGGTTGTGCAAGGAGACACAGTGTGTATACCTATGCCTCCATCTTGGCCAGAAGTCCTCAACTGTATTTTTGATCTGAGATTGGGAATCTTTATATACACAGTGCTGACTTAAGTTATATGCTAACTTTAAGAATGCACAGTAAGTCAGTGCCACTAACTACTACATTGTTCAAAGATTAGTTTTAATATCCTATTCTGTAAAATTCTGAATTTTACTATGAAGAGAAGAACACACTGCATTTTCCAGATGTGCAACCTAAAGCAGTGTGACTTATTTTCACTGGGGAAAAAGGAAGTGGATATAACAAAGACATAATGTACCAAGGAAAGAAAGAGCTTTCTGCAAAGCTTTCTGAAACTAGAATTAATATTCAAAAGCAGCAAGTTCCTCAATAATGGTAATAAACAAAAGAAGGCTAAATGACTCCTTATCAGGGATTTTATAAAAATGAGAGATCAGCTCTGGCTGGGTGGTTCAATTGGTTGGAGCATCCTCCCATGCCCCCATGCTGCAATTTAATTCCCAGTCAGAGCACATACTTAGGTTGTGGGCTCGATCCCCAGATGAGGTGCATATGGCAACTGATCAGTATTTCTCTCTTTTTCTCTTTCTCTCCCCACCAATTCCACCCTTCCTGTCTCTCTAAAATCAATAAAACATATCCTTGCCTGAGTATTAAAAAAAAAAAGGGAGTTGGGACTAGATGGCCTCTAAAGGTCTAATTAGGATCCAATAATTCTATGTTAAGTTTTCAGATTCACCTAACTACAGAAAATGCAAATAGGGACTGGCTCCTCCTAACCAAAATTGCACTTTCAGATTCTAGTAGTATTTCATGGTGAAGATATGTATTTAAGAGGGATTCATAGTCTTGATTTACAAAATGTTTTGTTTTCTGTTTCAGGCTTATCTTCTCCACACTGCTGTAAAGAGTAATACCTTGAGAACAACTCTTAGAAGCAGAAGAATAAGCATGTTCTGCACAGAATGAAGGTGCTGTCCACATGTGAGTGACCACCTCCTCAGACTTAATGGGAATCTCTTCATCACAAAAAAGATTGGGTTCCAGACTACTGGACGACTTCACACTGGCTGTATCCTGAAGAAGAAACAAGAGAGGTATTCAGAATTAGAACACCTTAACTTACCATATGACAAAGATCTAAATGTGAACTTTCAAGTTAAAACTTCTAATACAACATACTAAAAATATGACTTTAAAGTTAAAGACGTGATATTAAACAAGATAGAAAATGTCCATTGGGAGAGGAGGGGACAGTAATGACCACAATTTCAAACAAAAGGGAAAGAGTAAATCTCAAAAATAATCCACAGAGATAATAGAGTACAAGAAAATTACTATTAAGTAATTTACCTTCTATAGTTTATAACTCATAAAACCTCCTATACCCACAAGAAGTTAAGGAACTCTGACCCTTTGGAAAAAAATAAAATGAACCTAAAAGAGTAAAAGAAAGGTTTAAACGTGACATCTTAAGAACATAAATCATTTAATCCTCTCTAAAGGTTTTGAAACCTAGAAGCTTACCAATCAATGGCTCTTAATACAGTGAAGAGGCTGACTGACAATATTCAAATTATACAATTCTGACAGCTCTCATTAGGTCTCAGATAATTATTCTCTGTGGTCAAGTTCCATAAACTCACATGTGCAGCTTTAATAGTCAAGAGTAGAATCAGAAAGACAAAAATCAAAGGTATTCCAACAGGGAGAATTTAATAAAATGAACTAGCTAAATGAATAGGATGGGGCAAAAATGAACAGGTTTACAGTTGTTCACATGGAAAATAATACAATAATTAATAAGAATATAAGAATAAACTGTGGTTTGCATACTCACAACTGTAAACCTACTTTTGCCACATCCTGTACATTAAAGGCTTGAAAGGCAACAGGTAACACCAAGATAATTGCAAGAAAGAGATGTCACCCATAGGGCTTAAGGTAATGAAGGGAAGAAGTGGGGTTATTAGAACCTAAAAACTCAGAGGAGGCACCCTGAAGACTTGGGATCCAGAGCTCTGAGGAAGAAACCCTGGCCAGTTAGTTCTAATGAAACATGATGTGGTTGTTTTCTAAGGTGTGAAAAAATTTAGAAACTAGAAACAGTTGCTGCTGCCAGGGTAAAAAATAAAAAAGCATGCAGTTCAGATGATGACAGGAATAGAAATACAATGGGAAAGACCAAGTCCCTTCTGACTGTCCACAACATTTAATTTTCTCTACTGTCCTCTACTGGCAGAAAGGAAGCTGCAAACAAAGAACAAATGTGTATTGCAGAGGTTGGCAACTACAACCTATGGATCAAATCCAGCTGGCAGGCTGTTTTTTTGTATGAAGTGTGAACAAAGAATAATTTTCATATTTTTAAAGAGTTGTTTAAAAAATAAAGGAATATGTAATAGAGAACATATGTGGTTCCAAAGCCTAAGATATTTACTATACATTATTATATATTAATATAATTATATGTAATATTATACATTATATGTAACATATAATAACATATATCAATATATTTATTACTGTACAGAAGAAGTTCAAAGCTCCTGGTGTAGAGTTCCTTCCTTAGCAATACAAAGAAGATTATAAAAAAGTAGGATACGAGAAGGGAGACAAAAGCTTAATGACTAATGTAACACCCAATTTTCCCTGTACAGTACATGAGAGGAAAATCTATTATCATGATATTATCCTTAATTAAACAGGCTACTTAAAAAGCTTTACACCAGGATTCTGAAAGACAATGCTACTCACTTAAGATTTAGGAATAGCAGTTCATCGCATTCTGCCCTATTCAAGAATTTAAGTTTTATTAGAAAGCAACAGGTGCTATAGTACTATAGTACTATACTTCCCTACTTTAATTCCCAGATGCTGGTTCTCTCTGACTGGAATTGGAACTATCTTTTCTGACCTTAACTCTACTCATTTCATTATAACTCTAACAGAAAACTTTGTTAGGCTTTTAAAATGGAAAGGATGGTGATCAGAAGATAATAAAGGAAAGTATTAAGAAAAAGAAATTTTTTTTTAAATTATTTCTCCAAGTAAAGTATGAAATGTGAAGAGGTACAATACTGAAACATTTTTAAAAATTTCAATTAACTCAAAAGAAGGCCAGCAAAGAGCAATAGAGGAATGACAACAAAAACACTCCCAGCTTAATAAAAAATAAATAGCAAGATGGTCAACTTCAACCAAACCATATCAACAATTACAATACATTAAATGTAAGTGGACTAGCCCTAGGTGGTGTAGCTCAGTGGTTGAGTGCTGGCTTGTGAATCAAAGGATCGCTGGTTTGATTCTCAGTCTAGGGCACATGCCTAGATGGCCAGCCAGGTCCCCAGTGTGTGGGTGGGGGAAGACAAGAGGCAACCACATACTGATGTTTCTCCCCTGCTCTTTCCCTCTCCCTTCCCCTCTCTAAACAAAAAATAATAATAAAGTAAATAAAATCTTTAAGAATTTTTCCTAAATAAATAAATAAGTGTAAATGGACTAAACACCTTCAATGAAAAGACAGATCGTAATATTACTTTAAAAAAACTCACACAAAAAGACTGAACTATACATTTTATAATTACATGTATATGCAACACACAGAAGAAAGGACCCTACTTACTATACATTATTGCAAGACACGCATATTAAATACGAAGACACAGACAGGCTGAAAGTAAAAGGCTGATAAACAGCAAGCTTAAACAAGTTACTCTTCCTAAGGAGGAAATTACAGTACAGTCCCATTGATGGCAAATATGCAAGAAAGATGGAAGAGCGTCTGAGTAAAAAATGTGTTTTATAAAGATGAAGGCATAGGTTCAACCACAGCAAAAATTACAACTAAACTACAAAATGTCAAAAAATCAAGCTGTATGGAAGCCTTAAAGAAGTCACATTCATCCAAACAGGTAGGAGAGGCGAAGACACAGATGCATGGAGATGCAGAACAGGCAATCCCACACCCACATATGGTAGATAAATGTCAGGACAGATACCTCGGGAGTGAGGGATACCAGACCACCCAGCCCAAGGTTCCAGTGCCAGGAAGATAAGTCCCTATAACTTCTGGCTGTAAAAATCAGTGGGAGTTAGGACGGTGGAATGAACTGTGGAATTCTTAGGCATCTCCTCTTAAAGGGCCCGCAACCGAGTAAGGTCTTATATAGACTCAGTCCTTCTAGAATCTAGCACTGGGGCGCAGCTACGAGAGCACCAGTGGTATACGGGGAGAAACTAGAGTCTGCCATCAAAGTGAGCGCTGGGGGACAGCTTCCTCCCGGACAAAACTCCAGAGGCCAGACAGCAGCCACTGCCCCTTTCTGAGCTCTCCCTCCCAAAGAAACTCAGAGTGAGGACACTGTATCATAGACTCAATCAATGTGGTTCTAACAGGCTGCCATGCCTTGGCAATTACCTAAGGCTCTTCCCCATCCAACTTACCAGTGTGGTTTTTTACAATAAACCACACTATTAAGACAGGAGTCAAAGAAGTTCTACCTAATACATAGAAACAAACACAGGCAGGCTGCCAAAATGAGCAAAGAAATACTGCCCAAATAAAAGAATGGAATAAAATTACAGAAAAACAACTAAACAAAATGGAGATAAGCAATCTATTACATGCAGAGTTCAAAACACTGGTTATTATACAGATGCTAAAGGAACTCATTTGATACTTCATCAGCATAAAAAAAACCCAAGAAGAAATAAAGGTTACACTAAGTGAAATAAAGAAAAATATACAAGAAACCAACAGTGAAGTGGATGAAGCCAAGAATCAAATCAATGATTTGGAACATAAAGAAGAAAAAAACATTCAATCAGAAAAGCAAGAAGAAAAAAGAATAAAAAAAAATAAAAACAAGAATAGGCTAAGGAGCCTCTAGGACAACTTCAAACGTACCAACATTCAAATCATAGTGGTGCCAGAAGAGAAGAGCAAGAAACTGAAAACTTATTTGAAAAAATAATTAATAAAAACTTCCCTAACTTGGTGAAGGAAATAGACATACAGGTCCAGGAAGCAGAGAGAGTCCCAAACAAGATGGTCCGAAAGAGGATCACACCAAGACACATCATAATTAAAATGTCAAATGTTGAAGATAAAGAGAGAATCTTAAAGGGAGCAAGAGAAATGCAAACAGTAACCTACAAAGGTGTTCCCATAAGACTGTCAGCTGATTTCTCAAAAGAAACTTTGCAAGCAAGAAGAGACTGGCAAGAAGTATTCAAAGTGATCAAAAGCAAGGACCTACATCCAAAATTACTCTATCCAGCAAAGCTATCATTTAGAATGGAAGGACAGATAATGTGCTTCCCAGATAAGGTAAAGCTAAAGGAGAGTTCACCATCACCAAGCCTTTATTATATGAAATGTTAAAGGGACTTATTTTAGAAATAGAAGATCAAATCTATGAACATTAAAATGACAATAAATTCACAACTATCAACAATTAAATCTAAAAAACAAATTAAGCAAACAAGCAGAACAGAAACAGAATCATAGATATGGAGATCATCTGGAGGGTAACCAGTTGGGAGAGGGAAGGAGGAGAATGGGGGAAAAGGTGCAGGGAATAAGTACAAACTGGTAGGTACAGACAGGTAGAGTAGGCGAAGAACTTACACACATGACCCAGGGACCTGGACTGGGGGTGGGGAATTGCTGGAGGGAATGGGGGGTACTGGGTGGAGTAGGGCAAAGTGGGAAAAATTGGGACAACATGATGACATAATCAAGAAAATATATTAAATGAAGGAAAGATGTGTGATAGATTTTTCAAAGGAAAGTGATAGATCTTATCACTCCACTTTATCTAGTATTAGATCAAATTAAAGTCTAAGAAAAAATCTACTCTATTTCCACTAAAGCTCAAGTCACCCAAGTATTAATAAGGGTGAGAAAAAAATAAAAGAATTTAAGTGTTTAACTTGCCTCTCTCTAAAAGAAGCAATTACTGGGATACAGAAAAAGAACTTCCTGGGAGATAATAACTACTACTGTTTTAAACCCTCCTTTCTAATGTATAATCCTGCAAATATATGCATTTGTAAAATATAAACTATAATATGAATAAACAGTTTCAGTAAAAGTAAACAATATGCCTTGAAAAGAACTAATCATATGAATATCTGAAGGAAGGTTATCCCAGACACAATCACAAAAGATCTATGACAGACCGCTTCATTAAATATGTATTTCTTAAGTAGTAATTTTCTTTTCTTTTTTTAATCCGTACCCAAGGGTATGCTGATTTTAGATAGGGGGGAAGGGAGGGAGAGAGAAAGGGAGAGATACATCCATGTGAGAGAAACATCAATCGGTTGCCTCCCATATGCACCCGATAAGGACTGAGCCCACAACCCAGGCATGTACCCTGACCAGGAATCAAACCTGTGATCTTTGGTTTTATGGGAGGATGCTCTAAGTAACTGAGCCACACACCCACCAGGGCAGTAGTAATTTTCTTAAATTGCTGCTCAGAGTATTTTAATTCTGTTCACAGAGTATTACATGCAAAATGATGTACACAATGCAAAGCAAAAACCATCTGTTTTAAACATTTAAATGCTAGGATATATTCAAGATCAAATGACTGATTTTATTTTTCTATGTAATTACATATTCTTCTTCCTAAACCACTAGGGGGCTCTCCCTGTAGTAAAGATATTAAATTCAGACTATCTTAAGGATGATTCATGATCACAATTGGGGACATCATACACAGGGAAAAATCACCAAGCCAACTGCAATAAATTTGCAAATAAAATTTTCATCACAATAATTGCTTGCTTGCTCTATGGGAAAATACTCAACAGTGTAATTTTTTTAAATGCAAAAATACTGTAGCAAGGTAACTTTTATATTGAATTAACTTAAGCCTTATACCATTCTTCTACTCTTCTAAGCTGTCAACACATTGCTAACACTATAAAATCCATACTTTTCTGTTTCTAAGGGTAGAAACATACCTCTGACCAAAGAAGAAACGTAGGGTGAGACCCTCATACAAATTTTACAAAATAGGACTACTCCACACAACCATACCAAAACACAGTTTTGATCCCTATCCCTGAAACCATGTAATATTTGTGGTTTTGTTTTTATAAGTTACCAATCTGCTTCCAAGCAAAGCCCATCCTGTTTAACAATTCTACAGTAGATGTTGATTATTAATGTGCTTGAAAGATAATCCAAATATCAGAACCCTCTAAGCTACGGCAACCGGGCAATTCTAGTATTAGCTAAATAAGTTATATGTGGCATGGGCTGCATGTCCTTTCAGCTGCTCCTAGTTATCCTATACAACAAAGATGGTCATTAACTTTGGGGTAACAAGGTGTGTAAAATGTCATTTTAACAGAAAAATTCAAGTTTCAACTTTTCTCAAGTCTTTATTTCATGTGACTTAAAAATTCCCTCATTAAAACATGCCCTGGATCCATTTGTATCTTCAGAAAAATATTTTCCAGCAGATAATTTACAATCATCTATGATGGTTGGTTTTAATTTCATATCCTGGGAATTTAATGCTGATGACATTCATGCTCTAAGAATGACCTTACCTATCCGATTTGTATGCTGAAAAGACGAAGAAAAGATAGTTAAGGGGTATGGAAAAGATCACACCCTCATTTTTTCATACGTAAGAGCACAAACTCCCTGGTTACAGGATCAGATTCTAAACAGATAAACAAATAATAACATTACCAGGTAAAAGACAAGGACTTGGGCCTGACATGAAATAACAATAAAAGGCAAGTAAGCCCTGGCTGGGTGGCTCAATTAATTGGAGCATCATCCCATGCACCATAAGGATATGGGGTTTAGTTCCCAGTCAGGGCACACAGCTAGGTTGCAGGTTCGCCCTGATCAGGGCGCATATGGAGGGCAACCGATTATCAATTTTCTCTCTCACATCAATGTTTCTCTCTTTCCCTTCCTCCTTCTGAAGTCAGTGGACATATCCTTGGGTGAGGATTTAAAAAAGGCCAATAAAATCCAACATAAAACAAACTTGCCAAAACTTTCTCTTCATCACCAGTGTGGTGTCATCAAAATAATCATATTGAGGGCAAATAATACATTCTAACTGCAACTATAACTGCAAATTCAAACCACAGGCCCAAGTATAAACCATCTCAGACTATGACATTGATCTAGCACCAAACAGATGAGAGACCAAAGCAAAGGACTCAAAGTACAGCTACAATGGAATTCTTAAAATAAAACTATATAGATATTAACTCAAAGAAAAAATGAAATGAGCCATCAAAGCTTTCAGTAACTAAATGCATAATTTGCTACTCCCCCTAAGCCATAAAGACTTACAAGGTGATGAAAATAAATTCAGTTTAAAAATTCCACGCTTTAAAAAAATTGTTATTTCATTAATCTATACTTTCTGGAGCTTTGACAAAACACTATCACCATAAACTATATATAAATAGATTATTAGCTTTCTCTTCTACTCTCAGGCCTCAAACATCAATATTAAACAACTTTTTAAACAAACCCAGTGATCAGGTACGTGACCACACACCTGGCCATGTAATTACCTTCATGTCATAGCCATATGTCTCCCGAATGTCTTCATCAGAATCTGTTTCTTCATCATCATAATCCATTGTTTGTCGAGGGGAAGAAGATACGCTGCTTACCATCCGGTTAAAAGCAGACTGCTGGAAACTAGTTAAGTGTCCCTAAACAACATTTCCAGGATAAACAGAGAGACACACTAAATAAACATGGGTACTATGTGATTGTGACTACCAAAGTGTAATAAACTTGCAAGGTGGCTAGCCAACAGAGTTCACCAGTTAGTATAGATCAAATTATTTGCCTATGATACCAAGGTCTACCTGAATGATATATCCAGATAATTTTTAACTAAAATGAGCTAGGTATATATCCAAAGAAAATCCTATGGGTGTATGTAGAATGAAGGTGTTATGAATATCATAGTTGCTGACAGCTTACCGTTGTCTTCCTAGTCAACTGCTATGATTGATCTGATTTACAATTTACACATTGACCAATATTATCTCATGAACTATAAAAAGAAAGAAAATCCTAAACTTACCTGCAAGTCTGGATTGGCAGCTGCTTTTTGGAGTTCTGCACTGATGATCTTTTCAGTTTTTTCTCGAGCCGCCTGCTCTACCATACGCTGGCTCAACACAGATAGTTTGGCCAGGGCAGAAGACAGTTCATCTGTGGCTAGGGCTTGCCGTGCTCTATCCTGCCAACTCATAGCACGTTCTGTCAAACACTGTAGGGCCTCTCCTTCAGGCAACCGTACAGGCAACTTCTGAAGGGATACTAGGAGTGACAGAATAGTCTCTAGCCTTGGCCTTCGAGACCGCATACAAAGAGGGCAAAGAAATTTTACTTCTTTAGCCTGCCAGCTAGACCCTTTTTTCTGGGAATATGACTTAGGCAGGGGAACACAACTGTTATGGAACCAGTCTTTGCAGAGCTCACACTGCAGCATAAACCCGCTAGCTGTCTTGCGGCAAACGCAAAATTTCACTTCTTCTATGCGGTCCACCATTGTCATCTTAGCTAGGTTGGCTGCTCTGAGGGAATGCATGGCTTCAATCTCTTTTTGCTCCCGTTCTTTGAAAACTGCCACCTGTACACAACAAACATTTAATAAAAGGAGTCACTGAAAAATACTCCAAAAGTATCAAATCCTCAAAGCTAAGGGATCACCTACAAATTGTGGCCTTATTGTGACAAAACATTTTTTCAAAAAAAATCAGTTGTCAATCATTTCCAACAATGTGGGGCAGCCCTGACAGTTTCCACACAAACATTCCTTGTCTATAAAATGGCCAAAGAGCTACCATATTTGACAATTTTATCAGTAGGGTACTTTGAATTCTTCTGTAGGCTCAGTAAATAATATGCCTTGAAATTAAGCAACCTGAATATGAAGCCTGGCTCTTGTACTTATGTACTGTTGATCTAGTACACAAGTTTTCTGAATCTCAGTTTTCTGGAAAATGAGGATACCACTAACCTCATTTTGTTGTTGTAAGGATTAAATAACACATCAAAATGCCTAACTTGGTGCTTGGCACAAGGTAAACCCTCAATAAATACTAGTTCCCCATCCCCTTGTAATTCATTCCTTAGGAAGAAGTTCTATACAAATCAATTTTTATTTTTTAGAAGGCCTCTCTAATTTATGTAGAAGTAGAATAGCACAGCCTGATAGCCAATTATAACAAGATTTTATGTAGCTCATTTCAAAAAAGTAAATAGAAGTAAATAAAACTTAATTATCATGAATACTGACAGTAGATTTTTAAAAATCTTTCATAGCTTTGAAACAATTTTGAAATGACTTCCTTTCCCACTTGTCTGGCAAAACTGACCTGTTAGGCAGGCTCCTTAATAAGAAATCATTTTCACTGGCCTCAAAACAGGATCATTTGCTAATAATACTGTAAAACCTATGTATGGTACTAAGTAAGGACCTGAAATATTGGGGGAAACATTTTGTCTAACCACTATGCTGTACACCTGAAACTAATATAAGATAATGTTAAATTCAAACTGTAATTGAAAAATAAAATTTAAAAAACTCTAAAAACAAAAAACAGAAATCATTTGTAGGCAGAAACAGCCATACAAAATCCTTACTATATTACATATTGGAGCAGCCATTTGAAACTCCTTACTATTACATATTACATAATAAACTCATTTTTATTTTCTATTTCCTCAGGCCCCTAGTATTCTTAACACATTGCTCCTACTTTGCAAAAACATAATAATTCTAATTGACTACAAATATTTCATTGAGCACTAATTATACTATTGAATGCTACTAAATGAAGGGAGTATTTTAAACAGCAGGTGGTATCAGTAAGCTGATATAGTTCCTGTGAAAAGTATATTAATATTAAGTGTCACAAAATATTAAATTCTAACCCAGTAATCCCATTCCTAAGAGTCAAGTGAAGGAAAATAACTTGAAAAAGGAAAAGGCTATACAAAGAAGTTCACTTTTTTAGTAGCCATAATAGCAAACACTTAATAACCAAATGTTCAATATCAGAAAAATGTTCAGCAAATTATTGACAATTTGACAGAATATTAGACAACTATTAAAACAAGAAGAAACAGATAAATGAAAAAGAATTCTAGGAAGAGAACAGAATAATAAACTTTTTTGTATACTTTGGTTATAAATATTTTTAAAATATGCAAAATATATATAACCATAAAGCTAAAAACAGTATATAGAAATTTTAAAAGTTAAGAACAAAAGAACACTGAATGTGCTACTATCATCACAGAATTTTATATTCTCAATGCAAAGTTAAGATGCATATCATAGCTTCTTACCACCATGGCTGTATCTCTGGTTTCCTCCAATCCTTCCTCCAGATCAGTCAGAGGCTCAAGGTCCAGATCCTTTTCTTTTTCTTTTTCTATTAGTTCTTTTACTTTTTTCCTTCTGTTTTTACCACTCCCATATATACCAATGTCAGTTCGGGGACTTAGCACCTATAAAAATAAAACCAAACATTGAGCTCTTGTTAAAAAAAATCTTAGTATTAAAAATATTAAATGGAAGCATTTATTGACTGCTCACCAAGTCATAGGCACTGTCTTAAGGACTTTACACACATTATCTAATTAAATTCTCATAACAACTCTCTGAAATAGACATGTATCATCTGTACTTTACAAACACGGGAAACAGGCTCAGAAAGAAACAACTTGACCAAGGACACAAGGTTAGTAATTAGGAAGCCAACCTTCAAACATAAAACTAACTTACTATGTTTACATGCTCAAGATGAGTAGGGTAATGCGTATTTAAATTTGTGCTACTGAGAAATAAGATCTTTCAGTGATGAAGTCTATTAACAAGAGAGATAAGATCCAGGCTGATTGCTTTTTCTGGACACAGCACAGTATAAACCAGAAATAAGTCTGTCATAGGTTCCAAATTTCTGGTCAGCATTTAAGATTTTATTTATTTATTTTTCGAGAGAGGGAAAGGAAGAGAGAATGAGAGGGAGAGAAACGTCAGTGTGAGAAACATCCATTGGTCACCTCTTGTACACACCTCCAGCAGGGACCAAACCCACAACCCACGCATGTGCACTGACCAAGAATCAAGCCAGTGACCTTTAGCTTTGTGGGATGATGCCCAACTGAGCCACACCAGTAAGAGCTCTGGTCAACATCTGATATTACCTAACAGGAATCTCTTGTACAACCATAACAAGATAAAATGAAAACAATCCTCACCAATAATATAGCTATAGGTGTTAAATAATCAACTTCTGATGAAAATGTTAAAGTGTATACACATAAAGTAAACTACTATTTACCTGTAGCAATGTATGGCTAGAATTCTTCTTAAGAAAGGTCCGCCCAGTCCGTTCTCTCCATGCCCGAGCTGCTGCTACTTGTGATTCTACTTGGGGCAATGCATCAAGACGCACAGGAATAGGGCGCCCTTTAGCAGACAGGCTCTCCAGCTGCTCCAAGTAAGCATAGTTGCTGCCACTCTGAAAAACAAAAGTACATTATCACACAATTTGCATTCACTTATGAAATGTAGCAATATATTGTCAAAGACCTTACAAAGAATTTAGAGTGACTTTTTATTAAAGATTATTCTTTAAATGTCATTATATCTCTTGAATTAATAGAGCTACCAATGTTCTCTTTAAAAAGTTTGTGAAAGGCCTTGGCCAGGTAGCTCAGTTGGTTAGAGTGTCAGCCTGATATGTCAAGGATGCAGGTTCAATTCTCCATCAAGGCACATACAAAAATCAACCAATGAATGCACACATAGGTGGAATAACAAAATCACTGTTTCTCTTTCTCTCTTCCTCCCTTCCTCTCTAAAAATAAAATAAACTCTATCTTTTTAAAAAATGTGCAAATACAATATACAGATGTACTGAATTGTATACACCTGAAAATAATGTGTTATTAACCAATGTCACCCCAATAAATTTTAAAAGTTTGTGTAAATTCATGATGTCAAAGATTTTAATTTTATTGATTAATGAGGGAACCAGTAAGATATAAAAACCAGTTCAAAGGACAATGTACAGAACAGACATATATATGTTCAGAAATGAGGAGACACATTTGCTAATGGATGGAAACAGATATTTAATATCATACAGGACAATGGACAATGTGAAGAATAGGCATATAACTTCTAGTCAAGATGGAGGTATAGGCAGACCTCTTTGCACAACCATATGAAGGATTACAACTAACTTCAAAACAAACAAAAAACCCAGAACTACCAGAAAATTGAATTGTATGGAAGTCCGACAACCAAAGATTTAAAGACATATTCATCTAGATGGGTAAGAGGGACAGAGCCTGGGAGCCGGGTGGAGAATATGTGGTGTGACAGTGGTGACGCAGGGGAGACCATGTGGAATGGGCCATCCCACAGAATACCTGAGGAGCAAGCCCCAGCAACAGGAAAATAAAGCCTCATAACTCCTGGCTATAAAAACCAGGAGGGGTTGGGACAGCAGAAGAAACTGCTGGTCTCTCAGGAGAGTCCATCTGAAGGGCCCGCAGGGTCCTAGAACATATGCAAACCCACCCACTCTGGGAATCACCACCAGGACAACAGCTAGAAGGGTGCATAAGTGACTGGAAGCAGGGTGAATGCCAAACAAGTCTCCTGCAGTGAAGCAGTGGCACTGGCCCCTCTCTGACCCACACCCCCACATACAGAGCCACAAAGCAGTGAAGCAGGCTGCCCCACCCTGGTGTTTACCTAAGGCTCCACCCTGTACAAGGTAATACAGGTGCACCAAGACAGGGAGTCAAAGCTGCTCTACCTCATACACAGAAACAAACACACAGAGGCTGCCAAATGGAGGAGACAAAGACATATAGCTCAAACGAAAGAACAGAACAAAACCCCAGTAAAAGAACTAAGCAAAATGGAGATAGGAACCTATTAGGCAGAGTTTAAAATACTGGTAATAAGGATGCTTAGAGATCTCAGAGAGTATGACAAAAGCATAAAGGAAGAAATGAAGACTATGCCAAGTGAAATAAAGAAAAATCCACAGGGAACCAACACTGAAGGGAAGGAAGCTGGGGTTCAAATCAATGATTTGGAACATAAGGAAGGAATAAACAGTCAACCAGAGCAGAATGAAGGAACAAGAATTCAAAAAAACGAGGAGAGACTTACAAGACACTGGGACATCTCCAAACACACCAACATCTGAATCATAGGGATGCCAGAACAAGAGGAAGAGCAAGAAATTGAAAATTTATTTGAAAAAATAATGAAAGAAAACTTCCCTACTTCGGTGAAGGAAATAGACATACAAATCCAGAAAGCACAGAGAGCCCCAAACACGTTCCACCCAAAGAGGAACACACCAAGACACATCATAATTAAAATGCCAAAGGCTAAAGATAGAGAATCTTAAAAGCAGCAAGAAAAAAGCAGAGAATAACCTATAAAGGAGTTCCCACAAGACTATCAGATGATTTCTCAAAAGAAACTTTGCAGGCAAGAAGGTCCTGGCAAGAAGTATTCAAAGTGATGAAAAGAAAGGACCTACACCCTAGACTACTCTACTCTGCAAAGCTATCACTTAGAATGGAAGGGCAGATAAAGTGCTTCCCAGACAAGGTAAAGCTAAAGGAACGCATCATCACCAAGCCCTTATATGAAATGTTAAAGGGATTTATTTAAGAAAAAGAAGTTCAAAACTATAAATATTGAAATGACAACAAATGCACAACTATCAACAACTGAACCTAAAAAACAAAGGAAAAACAAAAGCAAACTAAGCAAACAACCAGAACAGTAACCAAATCATAGATATGGAGATCATCTGGAGGGTTATCAGCAGTGGAGAGGGGGAAGGAGGAGAATGGGGGGAAAGGTACAGGGATTAAGATGCATAACTGGCAGGTACAAAACAGGCATGGGGATGTTAAGAATAGTACAGGAAATGGAGAAGTCAAAAAACTTACATACATAACCCATGGACATGAACTAAGGGGGATATTGCTAGAGGGAAGGGGGTACCAGGTAGAGGGGGGCAAAGGGAAATATTGGGACAACTGTAATAGTATAATCAATAAAACACACTTTAAAAAAAAGAATAGGCATATATATACTTACAAATGAGGAAGCAAATTTGCTAATAGATGGAAACAGATGTTAATATCATACACAGAATGGATTTATCTTTTCTACAGTTGGAAATGAATTGCTCCATATCCAAACACAAATTTAATTACTTTCCTCTGAACATAATTCATTTGTATCACTATCATTTTTAAATAATTGATGGAGTTGTTAAATAGCTTTGTCAAAAAAAATCTAAGGCATATAGTCCTAGAATCAGATATTCAGAGAGTCCACCAGACAATATCCATTATTCCATTGAAAAGACATCCAGTAATGTTTTTTGCCTGTTTCAAAGTCTTCCAGTTTTTCCAACCACGAAGCAATATTCTTTAGTTCTGATAATCACCTCCATTTTATGTTACATAAACAGAGATGAGAATGGATAAATATCCTTCAAAGTCACAATGTTTCAGCATTTCGATGTAATGAAGTCATTGTTTTCAGAACTTATATACTGCTTTAAATTCACTAAATAACTAAATCATTATAGCAGGTGAGAGAGTTAACAAGTAATCCATTCCAGGGTCTTGACAAGAATACCTGAACTTCAGGGAGGGCAGCCTGTAGACATTAGTTCAGAGTGACATTTTAGGATTAATCTCCTAGCAAAAACATTAGCATTCCTATAATAAACTATACATACCCCCATAATATTCATTTTTGTTCAGAGGCTATAAAGGCATAGTATCAAGTGTTAAACATTGACATTCCATTAAAAGGTTATTTCCCATGTATTACCTGACTTATCTGCCTATAAATTCATTTTGAAAGTACAGTAATACTGAAACATGTGGAAAAAATAACAAGGCAAGAAACTTTTAAAAAGAGTAGTAAGGTTCTAGCCCTAAGATATTATAATGGTATAATCAAATCGCTATGGTATTTGAGTAAGAATAGGCATCTAATTGAAAGAGAAGAGAAAGCTCAGACACAGTTAGGGTCAAGAAATACTGTATTTACTACTAATCACTCTTGTACCCAACTATAGCCATTTGACTACAGAATACATTCTGGCTAAGCCTAGAGAGAGCCTGCCCTCAAGCTATGTATCCTAAGAAAGAGTTTGCCTTTAAACCGAATCTGTCCACTTAAAAGCTACAAGTCAGTCCTCCTGAAGGGAGAGGATGGGTGTAGGAAAAATCCTTCAAAATTAGAGGAAACACAAGACAGCTACCTATACTTGCCAACTAAGTCCTTCAGTCATAAATAAATAGCCAACTAAGGAATATGAGACATTTGAGGACAATCAATTGCCTGAAGTAAGTCAAAGATGAAACAGAGGAGTTGTCCTGACTAAAAACAAAACAAAACAAAACAAAACAACCCCTGGCTGGTGTGGCTCAGTGGATTCAGTGCCAGCCTGGGAATCAGAGGGTCGCTGGTTCGATTCTCAGTCAGGGCACATGCCTGGGTTATGGGACAGGTCCCCAGTTGGGAGTGCACAAGAAGCAACCACATATTGATGTTTCACTCCCTCCCTTCCTCCCTCTCTCTCTGGAAATAAATAAAATCTTAAAAAAAAACTTTTTAAGAGATAATTTTAACAAAAAAACAGCACAGAAAGAGAGGCAGCTAAGCAGGTCCCAGAAAAAAGTCAACTGAAAAGAAAGTAAAAAAAGAAGTCATCAGAACTTGCTTGACTCTTAGAATATGTTCTTTCTTCGTGCAGCAGTTCATATCCTAAGTACTGTAAATGCTGCTAATGGTTTTTATAATTCAGAAGAAATATTATGTAGACAAGCATACTTTTATTTCTATCTAGCATTGATTTCATTTTGCCATTTTTTACAGCGGGGAGTCAATAGAAACAGTAATGTTTAATAAGTAATATTTATTTTGAAATACAAAATCAGATGGAACAAGTGAATTTTAATAACTATAATTATTTTATTATAGTTACTCTAATTCTTAAAAATTAAAGGCTTAAATGATTCATCTGTGAAAAAGGATTATCTGAATGATAAGAAAATTCAAAAGACTCCTTACCTGAAGAGCTTCCACTTTAGCTGTCCATTCTCGAGCCTTTTGTAAGGCTTCTTTCAGGGACAGCACGTTAGGGAGAAAAGCTGGAATGTTCTTAGCTTCATTCACAATGCTTTCTAAATTTGCCACGCTGTGTCTTGGTCTAAAAATACACAAAAATAGGGCAGACACATAAGGAAAAGTCAAACTGCTAAAATATGTACAGAATTTTCATACACTTGATTTTATTTCATTCTTACCACAATCCTGTAAGGGAGGCAAAACAGTTATTATCTTTATTTCCATTTTATAGGTAACTTTCAATTATTTTCCCCAAAGTCACTTAATATTGTAAATGGCACATCTGAAATACTAATGTCTCAGATCCCATACTCTTTTCACTACACTAAATTGCCTCTACTTGAGTTCTCCATAATATCTGAAATCGTCAGAGATACATATCAGATACAATGTAGAAAGCAATAGTCTAGAAATCGATTAACGTTGACCATGAACATTTAATTAAACTACAGTCATTAACACCTAGTTACACAAAGATGAATAAAAAAGACCTTTATCCTCAACTAATCAGAATACAAGATAAGCATGTACTGGAAACTAAGAACAAATTACTATAGAAGGTAATGATTAATTCTGCCTAGGGAGACTGAGAAGGGCTTTGAGCTAGGCCTTAAAGATAGATGATTTTGTCAAGTGAAAGGTTAAAGGAAAAAAATAGGAATATAATGGGAAAAGAGAAACATACAAAAATAAGTTGGTAGTCTAGTTTAAGGTAAGGGATGATATGAAGATTGGGGGAGGGAATAAAAGAAAGAGCATGAAGAAGGGAGATTTGGCAGGAAAGAAAGATGTAAATCAATTAAGAGGTCTTGAAAGCCCTGAATTTCAGTATGTAAACAATGGGAAGCTGCTTAGGATGGGAAAAGTTTTGTCACCATCCATGAATCCTACTATGTGATAAGGCACTGTGCTAGGTTCCAGAGATTATTAATGTACAAAGTAACAGCATCCTTGCCTTATAAACTTTTTAATCTTGTGAAGGAGAGGCTTATTAATAAGGAGTTAAATGCACTATAAGTACAATGACAGAGGAAATTAAAGATGCTATCAGGTTATATACCAGGAGGACCTAATTGACTTGGCAGGTGAAAAAAGGATTACCAGAAATGACCTCTAAGCTTTCTTATCCTTTTTGAATAGAAGTTAGTCAGAAAAGCTGGGGCCAGAGGGGTAGTGGAGGTGTACTACAGGGAAAGAGCAGAGATGAAGGCAGCTCCATAGGAAAACAAATGGTGCAAAAGGTCCAGAGATAAGCAAGAATATGGCATGTTTGAGGAACTTATAGTGGGGGGCAGGTGTGATCACTATATTAGAATGTAAGAGGGAGAATGTCAAGCGATGAGGGGAGATATTTAAGCCAAGGGGCCAGATTACAGCTTGGCCTTATAAAAACCAGGTCAAGGAATCTGAACTTCTTCCCAAGTGGAATGGTAAACAGTGAAGAGTTTTAAGCAAAGGAGTCAAAGTCACACCTGTATTTTAAGAAAACAATAGTTGCAGTACAGAGAGTGGATTAGAGAGAGGTGAGCTCAGAGAGGGACCTGTTGCTATGATTCATGATCAGCAATGACAGAAACCGCCCCTCCTCCCCAAAATAAGAATGAAAGTGAGAAACCAAGGAAATACAATCAGTATTACTTGATAGTTAACTGAGTTTGATGGTAAAAAAAAATAGAAAGCAGGGGTCAAAGTTAATTTCCAAAATACTGGTTTGTTCAAACGAATAAAAGATGGTATAATTAAAAGAAAAAAGGAACAAAGGAAGAAATTATGGAAAGGAATTAATGGGTCCAATTTTGGATATGGGAATTTGAGGAGCATCCATTGAAATTATCTAATAGGCAGATGATGTCTATGAGGAAAAAAAGCTACTATGTTACAGACAAAAAATTGGAATTAATCAGTAGAAAGATTGCAAATGGAGCCAAGAAGTTAGATGAAATTTCCTGGGAGATGTACAAAGTGAGAAAAGGAGCAGGTTAGGAGAGAATACTGAGGAAAGCCATTATTTAAGCAGAGAGAGAAGCCCAAAGGCAAAGGAGGAGGGTACTAAGAAAAAATGGTCAGTAGTTAACCAATGCTGAGAGAGGAAGAATATTAAAAATGTGTTTCAGAAAGGTAACTTTGACAGGAATTAGAAAAGGGAAGACTCTACTTCCCATCATTCCCATCGCTCCCTGCTTCTTCACCGATTTTATTTTCTTCATGACACTAAATATCTAAACTTCATTCATTCCTTCACTATTCAACTGTCTCTCCCCTCTAGAATGTTGGCTCTATTTTAGGGCAGGGACCTTGTGTGTCTTTTTTCCCTACTATCTCCAAAGCACTTAACATTAGTGCCTGGCATGTAGTAGGTACTCTGTAAATACTTACCAAATTGAGAAGATCAAGGGAAAATATAAGAGTACTATAACTAGGTCAGTGACAATGAAGTTGAAGAGAAAGATATGAAAGACATTTTGGAAGGAAAAAGAAAGTTTTCAAACATCACTATCAACAAATTTCATTCATTAGACTATAAGCAGATGCATCAGATATACCAAATCATAGTTTTACATTCCAAAGTTACTTAGCTTTTCCCATTTAATATTCTTCCGCCTCCTAGAAATCCCATGAATCTGATACAGAGTAATCTGAATGTTTTGGATAAGAAGAGCTATAAATAAATATAGTTGCTATGCTCCATAGTATGTGAAGAGCAAAATATCCAATAAACGGGGAGCCTTTTTTGGCTGAGCAGAACTATGCTAATTAAATCATCTAAGACCTCTTTTCAAATCCATTCAAAATAACTGGCTGGCAAAGTAGTTAAGTACATGAAGACTTTGAATGTAGTGGAAAAGACTTTAAATTTGAGCTGTTATTTAATAACTATGCAATCTCTCTAAGCATCCCAGTTTCCTCATCCTCACAATAGAAATTAAATAAATATCAATCTTAGCTGCTAAAAAGATTTTCATAAAGAACATTACAGTCAAATCAGTTGATATAGAGTCAAATATGCTATACTGAAATCTCACAAGCCTAACAGGGTGTTATGCTGATGCAATTACTTAACATTCTTATGCCTGATTCTTATCTCTCACTACTTTCCTGCATATATCTTCCACTCCAAAAAAGCCCATTTAACTTTTGTCACATGAATACTCCTTATATACCTTAAACTTACTAGCTTATGCCATTTCTCTTGCCTCCTCTTCCACTTCAATCCTACTCATTTTTCAAGGCTCTAAGTTCTTACATTTCTCTCAAGATTCTCTTCTTACCATCCAAGCTAACAATGATCTTTCCTCTTCTGAATTCCTATAGCACTTTTCTGCACCCCTTAGTTACTAACATAACTGCAATGAACTTCACAGTTCTCAGCTCCTAACTATAATATCAGCAATAGGAGGCTCTAAACAAAACACTATTTTGTATCATGTAAAGTACTAACAAAGTACTTTGCACACAATATACAGAATTGTCTATATGTAGAATCATTTGATAATGTGGTACCTGGTCAGGGAAGGTATAAAATATTTAATTAAATATTTAATGAAATAGACCCTGTGTTCCTCTTCCCATTCTACTATCTTACTTAGCTATTTAAAAGGCCACAGCACCAATATATGTGTTCACCTTGCCTGTAGGCAGACCTTAGCCTTTTCTTCCCATCGCTCAGAGACTGTAAGGAGCTCCTGTAGTTCAGCCATTGCTTTCTCCACAGCATGGTGAGGGGCCAACCCCACCCCAGAGTCTATCAATTTCTTCATGACATCCAAAGTGACTTGCTGTGGGTCTGACAGAGTCAGTCTTACTTCATCCAACCATCGAGCCTGCTGTAGCTCTTGCTTTAGTCGGGCTAATTCAGGTAATTCCACATAAAGACTAGAGCCCATGTCTATCAACATCTGGAGTTTAGAAGAATCTGGGGTTTCATCCATCATGGCCTCTTGAGCACGTTCATGAAACTCTTCCACATCATCCAGCAGATTCTTAAAAGGTCAAGGTCAAAAGAATAAAAATTAAAAATAAATTTAAATGATAAAAATGAGTATGTAATAAACAAATTTCATAGGCAATAGAATAGACATAGTTTTTTAAAATATGTTTATTGATTTTAGAGAGAGAGGAGAGAGAGAGAGAGAAAGATCAATGTGAGAGAGAAACACTGATTAGTGGTCTCCCTTATACACCCTAAGGATCAAACCTGCAACCTTTGGTGCCCTGACTGGGAACCAAACCCCCAACCTTTTTGTGTACAGGACAATGTTCCAACCAACTGAGCCACACTGACCAAGGCAAACAGACATAATTTTGATAGGCAAAATTATCAAATTCTAGACTATCCAATAATCTCACCATCATAGCACCAAATAGATATGAGAGTTAAGGGCATAAATATGCTTCTCTATAATCATTTACAGAGTTCTTTTAAAATACGATTCATGTTTTAAAATATGTAATGACTTCTGATTTAGATGTAGGCACTGTTCTAAGCACACAGCATTAAACAAAACATACAAAGTCCTTGTCCTCAAGAATATACATTTCAATATATGTGGCCAGTCACTGAATACATGAATAAAGTGTCAGTTTTTTAAGTACTATGAAAATAAAATAGAGCAACACAATAGAGAATGAACAAAAGTGTGGCATATTTTGCAATGGTCATCTGAAAGACAGATGAACCAAAACAAAAATGAGAAGGTAAATGTGGAAACCTTATGAATAGCTAGGAATAGAGCAGTTCAGACAGGGCAAGTAATAATTGCAAAACCTTTGAAAAAGAAATGAGCCTGGTGTCTTACTCCAAAGTGGATGATAGGGAGCAAAACAGATGAAGAATATGACAAGACCCCCAAAGTGGAAATTATTTATCAAAAATTCTGTATTTAAGCCCTGGCTGGTGTAGCTCAGTGGACTGAGCGCAGGCCTGAGAACCAAGGGATTGCAGTTCAATTCCCAGTCAGGGCGCATGCCTGGGTTGCAGGACAGTTCCCAGCAGGGGATGCACAAGAGGCCAACCATACATTGATATTTCTCTCCCTCTCTCCTTCCCTTCCCCTCTAAAGATAAATAAATAAAATATTTTTTTAAATTGTGTATTTATTCTTACATGTTTAAACTTCAGTCACCTTCAAAGCACTCTCCATTTGATGCAATACACCTATCTAGAAATTTTTTCCACTGCTCAAAATAGTTTCTGAACTTGTCAGTTTTGATGTCTTTTAGTGCTTCTGCAATTTTTGAATCTCCTCTTCCACATCAGCAAAACATTTCTCCCTTTGATAACTTTTTTCATCCAAGTAAACAAAAACAAAGGCGCTCAGGGTAAGATGGGTGAATAGGAAGGGTGGGGTGTACAGGGGTCACACCATTTTTGGTCAAAAACTGCTGAACATGGTACAGTGTGGGCTGATGCACTCACGAATCACCCATCATGAAATAGGTAAAGGAGTTGAAAGAATCTTCAAAAAAATTTACTGAAGCCTAACACAGCCTCTCACAACAACGCTAGCTGGTATACTGATATAGATGGGTTCCCAGAACATTCACCTAGTGGGAGAAGCCTATACTACAATAAAAGGGGCCTGCCCTCCAGAAGATAATTCTGTTTTTTGGACGGGTCCCCCCTCATAAATGTAGTTGACAGTTCATCAGTAGTGGGAACAGAGAGCAAACCCCAGAGAACCCAAAGCAGCCCCACCTGCTACCAGCCTAGTTACCATCACACCTGGGGAGGAGCTGCAGCTGCCGTAGCCAGCCCGAGTCATGATCACAGAAACCATGAGCAGTGAGATCAAGATCCAGTAGCTGACTGCTGCCCCCACCCTCAGCACTGCCAACACCAAACCCAGCACTACAAGGAGCAGTGGCCCAGACAGCCTCATATCAGCAGTGCCTGCTGGAGGGGACAAGAAGGTCATCCCAACAGGTTTTGGGAAGAGTAAAATGGCTCAGTGTAAGAAATGGATATGGTTTTATCAACAGGAACAACACCAAAGAAGATATATTTGTACACCAGACTGCCATAAAAAAAGAATAACCTCAGGGAGTACCTTTGTCATATAGGAGATGGAGAGACTGTGGAGTTTGATATTGAAGAAAAGGGTGCAAAGACAGCAAATGTCACAGGCCCTCGTGGAGTTCCAGTGCAAGGCAGTAAATATGTAGCAGACCGCAACGGATAAATGCTATCTATATTCTAAGGGTTCTCCTCGTAATTACCAGCAGAATTACCAGAATAGTGAGAGAGGGGAAAATAATGAGGATTGGGAGAGTACTCCTGAAGGCCAGGCCTAATAGCACTGGCCCTACTGCAGAGACCCTATGGACAATGAATGACCACAGTATTCCAACCCTCCTGTGCAGGGAGAAATGATGGAGGGTGCTGACAACCAGGATGCAAGAGAACAAGGTACACCAGTGAGAGAGAGTATGTGTCAGGGCTATTGACCACAATTTCACAGGGGCCCTCCTTGCCAAAGACAGCCTAGAGAGGACAGCAATACAGAAGATAAGGAAAATCAAGGAGCTGAGACCCAAGCTCAGCAGCCACCTCACTGCTGGTGTTTCTTCAACTTCAATTACTGACACAGACACCCAGTAAACCCTAAACCACAAGATGGCAAAAAGACAAAAGCAGCTAATCTACCAGCTGAGAATTCGTCTGCTCCTGAAGCTGAGCAGGGCGGGGCTGAGTAAATGCCAGCTTACCAGCTCTACTGTCATTCTATTAGTCATCCAACAAGAAGAAATGAATATAAAATCCCAGCAATAAAAAATGAATGCAAGAATGGAGCTGAAGACCTTGGTGCTTACTTCTGCCCATTGACCGGACACCAGAACTATCTGCATTAACTATGCAACATGGGGTTTTCATTATTTTTAGCTAAAGACATCTCTTTTTGGTAATGACAAACGTTTTGTGTGTTTTTTTTAAATAAGCCTGATTTTTCTCAATACAGCTTTAAAGGTTTTTAAATTGTTTTATATCTGATCAAGTTGAGACTTTTAAGAACCTCACTTTTAATTTGCAATAAAAGTTTACAGCTTGATTTTTGCAAAAAAAGTAACAAACTGCAAGCACCTGTTAATAAGGTCTTAAATTAAAAAACAAGAAAATAAATATAGTTGAAGAATAAGCAAAAGTCAGATTATGAGTTTAGATTTTATTCTAATAGTTTTGGGAAACGACTGGAGGATTTTAACCAAGGGGAAGTGATATAATTTGATATTTACATGATCACTCTGGCTACTAATGTCAGGAACAAGAGTAGAAGGGAGACCAGTTAAGAGACTTGTTGCATTAATCTAAATGACAGATTCTAGTGGTTTAGAGCATAGTTTAAGCAAGGGAGTTGATGACAAATGGCATACATTTGGCATACATTTCTTTAGAGACTGGATATAGAGTATAAGAGAAATAAAGAAATCAAGGATTTTGATTCATTAGAAGGCTTTTAAGAAGCCTTTTATTCTGTAGAAAAGAATGGCAGTTAGAGCTGGAGATTGGAACTTAATAGTCTATAGGTAATATTTAATGCCTCTGGACAAATAAACTATCAGGATCAAGAGTTAAAAAAAATGAGGCTGAATCTCCTAATATACTTCACAATTAGAAGTCAAGACAAAGTCATGGTCCTTGGGTCTACTGAGCGCAGTAGTCATAGCCAGCTATGCTCTCCAATGGCACCAAGATGCCCATCACAGGTCTGGGCACCTGGAAGTCCCCTCTCAGCAAAGTGATGGAGGCTGTGAAGGTGGCAAATGACCTTGTATACCCCCACACTGACTGTGCTCACATGTATCAGAACAAGAATAAAGGTGAGGTGGCCAACCAAGGGAAGCTCAAGGAGCAGGTAGTGAAGCGAGAGGACCTCTTCATCAGCAGCAAGCTGTGGTCCTTGTACCATGAAAAAAAGCCTGGTGAAGAAAGCCTGCCAGAAGATGCTCACAGACCTGAAGCTGGACTATCTGGACCTTGACCTTATCCTCAAACTGATTCACTGGCCAGTTTCAAGCCCAGGAACAAATTTTTCCTGGTGGATGGGAAAGGCAACGTGATTCCCTCTGATACCCACTTTTTGGACACATGGGAGGCCATGAGAGAGTTGGTGGGTGAAAGGCTGATGAAAGGTATTGAAATCTCTTAACTTCGACCATCTCCAAATCAAGATCTTCAACAAACCTGACTTAAAATAGAAGACAGATCAGTGCCAACTGTAACTCACTCAGAAGAAGTTAATCCATTATTGCCACTCCAAAGGCATTGTGGTTAAGTGTCTACAGTCCTCTCAGCATTCTTGACAGGCCGTGGGTCAAGCCTGAAGCATTCTTGACAGGCCATGGGTCTACTGGAGGATCCCAGAATCAAAGCTACAGCTAACAAGTACAATAAAACCACAGCCCAGGTTCTGATCCAGTTGCCCATGCAGAGGAATCTGTTCATGATCCCAAAGTCTATGACACCTGAATGCATTGCTGATGCATTTCAGGTCTTTGATTTCTAACTGAGCAGTGTGGATATGACTACATTACTCAGCTACAACAAAAACTAGAGGGTGCCGTGGTGAGCTGTGTCTCCCACAGGAATTATCCATTCAATGAAGAGTTCTGAAGTGTGCCTGCTCTTTCCCCCAAGAGACCTGCTGCTCTTCTTGACTCATTGTTCCTGTATGTAGTGGCAAGACAAGCCACCTGCAGATGAATCAGCAAGGGCGTGGCCAGCCTGGCATTAGGTCCAAAGAGCAGTCTGAGAAGATTACAGGTCTCTTCCAGTTTTCTTTGCCCTTCTTGTCCAGTGGGGAAAGGACAACCTCAATACCCTTTTCTTTTTTTTTAGCTTTTTTCTTCTTAGCTTTTTATTTTTTTAACATATTTTATTGATTATGCTATTACAGTTGTTCCATTTTCCCCCTTCACTTCCCTCCACCCTGCACACCCCCTCCCACCCACATTCCCCCCCTTTAGTTCATGTCCATGTGTCATACTTATAAGTTCTTTCGCTTCTTACATTTCCCATACTATTCTTACCCTCCCCCTGTCTATTTTCTACCTACCATCTATGCTACTTATTCTCTGTACCTGTTCCCCTTCTCTCCTCCTCCCACTCCCCTATTGCTAACCCTCCATGTGATCTCCATTTCTGTGGTTCTGTTCCTGCTTTATTGTTTGCTTAGTTTGTTTTTGTTTTAGGTGTGGTTGTTAATAATTATGAGTTTGCAGTCATTTTACTGTACAAGTTTTTTATCTTCTTTTTCTTAAATAAATCCCTTTAACATTTCATACGATAAGGGCTTGGTGATGATGAACTAATACCCTTTTCCAACTAAGATAAATCTACAAAGTGAAAAAGAGTGCCACTAACAATTTCATTTTGGCTGCCTGAAACCGTAATCCTTTCAGCCAGATTTCTCCTTGCCTCAAATGAGAAGTACTTGGGGGGAAAAAGTCAAGTCAAGAGGAAAACAACCAGCAAAGACTAAAGAAAAGGAATTGTGAATGAGCTAAGAAAACCAAAGACTACAATGTTGCAGATGTTCACAGAAGAAAATCTCTCAGGAAGGAAAGTATGTTCAACTATCAAAATGCTCTTATGATCTGGAGTAATCAAAACCACAATGCAAGATTTCACAAGTTGATAGCTTTGACAAAACCATTTTAGATATCCTACCCACAGCCAAATCACAAAAACATACCACAAACTATCAACAGATTACTAACTGTTCAGATCAATATATTTGATTTACACTATTTGATATATTTGATTTTATATATTCATTAAACCATAAGGGCCTTGGTAATGTCAGAGTTCTCCATTTTTAAAAGGTCATGAACTAATGACACACTAATACATTCAAATTCTTTCAACTAATTTCTTGCACTTCAATTACATCTAAGTTAAATGGGGATTCCGATCCAAAAGCAATATAGAAAAAAAAATTCTAAACTAGCCTTACTCCAGAATTTTAAAAGGGGAATTACAGGCTAAGAATGATACAAAGAGATTCTTACTGCCTATTAAAAAACGTTAAATAATAGCACTTATATGAGAAAAGAAACAAGCAGAAGAAAAACTAGTCTAGACATACTATTCTGTTTACCCAAAATTGTAGCCCATACTACAAAGGATATTACCCAATTAAAGAACGTAATACTCTACCTTTACTTGTCGAGCTTGGCTGATGACACACGGAAGACTAAAAAGTTGTTGGACAAAGGCCTTCAACTCTTCCACCGTCAGTTTGGTCCGAGTCCTCCCACAATCAAGGCTCTGTCTGATGTAAAATATAAAATAGTACTGAGACATACATAAGAAAAATTCACAGTCATTTGGATATCAAAGGGGCTTTGATATCCAGAATAGTGTTTGACGAAGTCTACTTACAATGGTGGTGATCACTTCCAAATTAGGTTTTTAGCTGTATAGTTAATGGCTCAAAGATCCAACTCTCAAAGTTATAGTTTCTCCAATCTTGTAAGTATTAAAGATTTTCAATAATCAATAAATTCCTCACAGTAAAATATTAAGTTCACTAATAAAACAGAATCCTCTATCTCACAAAGCTTAAGATGAAGAAGGGTATTTATTATGGCTTAGAAAACAACCCTCTAAAACTGATTCAAAATTTTGTTTGTATGTATTTTTCTTTTAAAAAGGGTCCCTAAGCCCTGGCTGCTGTGGCTCAGTGGATTGACTGCCAGCCTGTGAACCAAAGGGTTGCTGGTTCGATTCCCAGTCAGGGCACATGCCTGGGTTGCAGTCCAGGTCCCCAGTAGGGGATGCACGAGAGGCAACCACACATTGATATTTCTCTCCCTCTTTTTCTCCCTCCCTTCCCTTCTATCTAAAAATAAACAAACACATATGAATTTCATTAAACCAAAGACATATTCTTCTGTGCTCCTTAACAGCTTCCCCTGCATCCATCAAGGTTACTCTTTGCCACCACCTTTCTTTAGCCTATAGTATTCTATATATTTATTTACAAATATTTATCGCATATCTACTATATGTCAGGCATCATTCTAAGCACAAGAAATATAGCAATAAAAAAATCTCTCACATTCTAAACTAGCATACATTTGAGTGGGATAGGGAAAGAAAGGAGACAGACAATAAATAAAATTAAGTACATTAGTATATCAGGAGTTGACCCCACTAAGAAAAAAAAAGAATAATAAAAGAGCTGCAATTTTATAAAAGGCTGTCAGAGAAGGCCTCTACAAGAATGTGATATCTGCATAAAACTTGAGAGAAGTGAGCAGATAAGAAACTTGGCTATCAGGGGAAGAGAACTCCAAGCAGAGTGAATAGCAGTGTGAAGGCCCTAAGGAGGAACACTTTTAGTGTGCATGAAAAGTAAAAGAAAGAGGGTTGCAGAGTGAAACAACAAAGAAAGGAAATAATAAATAGTGATGGTAAAAAATTTAAAAATCAGAAATCTATTAAAAAAGGGGGGGGACAGTAGGAGGTAATATTAGGGCATTATTAGAGGAGGGAGGGACATGGATACTAGAAATCAAAGATGCTAGAAGGCCTCAAAGGCAAGTTAAAATTTTGGCTTTTACTCCAGAAAAAAAGAAAAAAGGAAACCACTGAAGAATTCAATGCTTCTCAGTCTTACCTGTGTTTCTGCTTTTTGCTCAGAAGCAGTTGAGCCACAGAAGCACAGGTCTCAGCTTCTTTTACAGCATCCCTAAGTTTTCTAAAGAGATCATTCTCCGGGTATTTCCTATCCTCAGCATCTTCCAGCATTACCCGGAATTCAATCAAATCTGCAAAAATAAATAAAAAGTGCCCTGACTGGTGTGGCTCAGTGTGTTGGGTGTCATCCCACAAACTGAAAAGTTACTGGTTCAATTCCCAGTCAGGGCACGTGCCTGGATTGTGGGCTGGGTCCCCAGTTAGGGACCTACAAGAGGCAACTGATCAATATTTCTCTCTCACACTGTTTTTCTTTCTCCCTCCCTCCCCCTCTCCCTAAAAATAAATAAAACCTTAATGAATAGCCACATACTAAGACCACAGACATAAAAAATCATGAAAAATTTTCACTAACCTCTCAAGTCAGTCATCAATCTATTACCAAAAACATCCTGCAGCTGTGATAAAAACCTCACCAATGCAATAAAAGCTTACTCCTAATTCTTACAGACGATGCCTTTTAGATAAGGCAATTTTTCTTTCTCAATAAACCTTTAATGTTAGTCCATGGGTAAAAATGGCTCCCAAAAATATCTACTGCAAGTTAGTTATCTGTCCCATTTTATATCAACATTTTCACTTAAAACAAAGATTCTCAAACAGAAAATTAAGACTATAATCAACCAACCCATTAGTCTCAAATCTCATATGAAGCCCGAGATTTTTACTTAATGGAGGAAAAACACATAAAACAAGACCTCTTTCAAAGTCACAACGATTTCAATGTATGCATACAAAAGGAGGAAACTTAACCTTTCTTGTGGTTGAAGTTGGCAGATAATGCTTCTGTAACACGACTGACCCAAGTGTCATAGGACTGTGCCCTGACTTTCACACCATATAGCAGAGAAGGGAGGTCCTCTAATGGGTAGCGGTATCTAAAAATAAAACAAGAAACATGGAAATAAAAACTTCAAAAACCAACAACTTGAAAGTAAATTAAATTTTAACAACAATCAGCCTAAGGAAAGTACAAGAGCCAGAGAAATAATGTCTTGGTACAAATAAAGAGGAAATCAAAGAAGCCCACAGTTGTAACACAGGGAGAGATAAGGAGCATGTGAAATCAACTGACAAAGAAACTGATTTTACTTGCCAAATATAGGGCCAACTTTACAGGACTGGTCCTCAAGCAGGGAGGCAGATTAGACAAGAATTCACCAGCCCAGACACAAGGAAAAAAATTATGAAGGGCAACATTAGCACTTGATTTTAAAAGAAGGTAATGGAAGTGTTACAAGAAACTTCTGGATGGTACCTCAGACATTTCTTCTGCATGGGGCAGGGGCACAGATCATTTGGATGGTAGAGACACACAAGTCGTTCAGGGTTACAGGAACATGTGAGAGCAGAGAGAAAACACGTGGTTCTGCAGGCTGAACACTGTCGCTCATCATCTGGAACAAGTTCAAATACTTCTTCTTCTGACATCAAGACACCCTGAAATACAATTTATGTTATTAGATCAAGCCTTTCTAGTCTTTCAAGCATCAAAGAACTTATTAAGTTTTTCTCTATGGGTAAATCTCTGACTTAAGATATAAACATAGGAGGTACAATGGCACTTCATCAAAATACTTTCTAAAAATAATCATTAGTATTTATTTTAAATGGGCAAGACTAAACCTTGGTATCTAGAAATACACATTACACTGCTAAAACTTTTTAAAATACAAGGACATTATTACCGCAAAGGTCAAGACAGTCAGGGAAGTCATAATTGGGAGGGATTTCGGGGGTAAATGACAAAAGTTGTACTTCTTGACCAGAATTGTGATGACAACAAAGTTTACCATATAATAATTCATAAAACCAAATATTTGTTTTGTGTGCTTTTTATCTTCTAAAAGAAGAAAAATAATTATCCCCAAGGACAATACACCTTTGAACCAGATACATTAGTAATCTATGATCTAAAAATGACATTCATATCTACGAACACATGTAAAGATAAAGTATAAAATAAACCACACGAACCACAACATAATCTACTTGGGCAAGGTATCAAAAAAAGTTCATTGGTATGCCAGTTTAAGAAAACAACAACATCTGAAGTGGTATATTACAAAGATTCCATTTAATATACAAGGGTTCCCTTTACAGTTTCTGCTTACTTGAGCAAAGTACTTATAAACCTAATTCCACAATGAGAGCAAACTTATTCACTGGCAGGCACAATCTAGTTCTTTCAACATATACTTTTTTTAAAAATTAATTATTATTTTTTACAATTTATTATTTTTTAAAGATTTTATTTTTATTTTATTTTTAGAGAGAGGGAAAGAGAAGGAGAAAGAGAGAAACATCAATGTGTGGTTGCCTCTCATGTGCCCCCCTACTGGGGACCTGGCCTGCAACCCAGGCATGTGCCCTAGACTGGGAATCAAACCGGCAATCCCTTGGTTTGCAGGCCCACACTCAATCCAATGAGCTACCCCACCAACCAGGGCAACGTATACTTTGTTTTGATATTGAATTAATCTCACTATTCTCTCTTATCTTTCCATTTTCTCATATTAGCATTTAATATTTTCATTAAGATTTTTATGCTACTTCCAGCCAAGATGGAGGCATAGGTAGACACACTGTGCCTACTCACACAACCAAAAGAAGGACAACAACATTTTAAAAACAAAAAACAACCAGAACTGACAGAAACTCGAACTGTACGGAAGTCTGACAACCAAGGAGTTAAAGAAGACACACTCATCCAGACTGGTAGGAGGGGTGGAGAGCACTTGCTGCAAGGAGGTGACTGGTGGACCCAGGAGGTGGCGGTTAGTGGAACCGGGAGCAGCACGCAAGGTTGCACCTGGCAGACTGGGCGGTCCCACATTCACACAAAGATAAACCAGATGAAACTGGGGAGTGGGTCAGACTGCACAACCCAGGGCCCCAGCTCAGGGAAATAAAGCCTCAAACCATTGATTGAAAACACCTGTGGGGGTTGAGGTGCTGGGAGAGACTCCCAGCCTCACAGGAGAGTTCATTGGAAAGACCCATTGGAGGGTCCTAGAACACACACAAACATGCCCACCTGGAAATGAGCACCAGAAGGGCCCAACTGGCTTGTGGGAAGCAGGGAAAGTAACTGAAATCCAGCAGAGAGTGGAGCAAGCACCATTGTTCCCTCTTGCACCCCTACCCCACATAAAGCACCACAACCCAGCAAGGTAGGTTGCCCCTGCCCTGGTGAACACCTAAGGCTCCGCCCCCCACTACATAACAGGAGTGTCAGGACAAAACCATGGCTCAAACAAGAGAACAGATCAAAGCATCAGAAAAAATACAACTAAGCTATGAGAGGTAGCCAACCTATCAGATGCACAGTTCAAAGCACTGGTAATCAGGATGCTCACAGAATTGGTTGAATTTGGTCACAAATTAGATTAAAAAAATGAAGGCTACGCTAAATGAAATAAAGGAAAATGTACAGGGAACCAATAGTGACAGGAAGGAAACTGGGACTCAAATCAATTTAGTGCACCAGAAGGAAGAAAGAAACCAAACAACCAAACAGAAAAGAAGGAAGAAACAAGAATTCAAAAAAATGAGGAGAGGTTTAGGAACCTTCAGGACATCTTCAAACATTCCAACATCCGAATTATAGGGGTACCAGAAGGAGAAGAGGAAGAGCAACAAGTGGAAGTTATTTGAACAAATAATAAAGAAGAACTTCCCCAATCTGGCAAAGAAAATAGACTTCCAGGAAGTCCAGGAAGCTCAGAGAGTCCCAAACAAATTGAACCCAAGGAGGAACACACCAAGGAACATCATAATTACATTACACAAGATTAAAAGATAAGGAGAGAATCTTAAAAGCAGCAAGAGAAAAGGACACAGTCATTTACAAAGTAGTTCCCATAAGACTGTCAGCTGATTTCTCAAAAGGAGCCTTGCAGGCAAGAAGGGGCTGGAAAGAGGTATTCCAAGTCATGAAAGGCAAGGACCTACATCCAAGACTGCTCTATCTAGCAAAGCTATCATTTAGAATGGAAGGGAAGATAAAGTGCTTCACGGATAAGGTCAAGTTCAAGGAGTTCATCATCACCCCACCCTAATTATATGAACTGTTATTATTCTTGGTTTAAGTTTTTGGTTAGTGTTCTCCTAAGTACTTGAAATTATAAGTGACATATGATATAAGACTATAAATTTTGATCCATATCTCACTCATTCCACATACAAAAATTAACCTGAAATAGATGATAAACCTGACTATGAGAACTAAAACTATAAAACACTTGTGGAAAATATAGTACAAAGTCTCTGTGATCTTGCATTAAGCAAAGATTTCTTAAATATAAGCAAAAGCACAACGCATAGAAGAAAAACTGATAAACTAAATTTCATAAAAATTAAGAACTTCTGCTCTTTAAAAAAATACTATTAAGGAATGGGTAAGACAAGCCACAGACTGGAAGAAAATACTTCCAAATCACAAATCTGATGAAGAATTTAAATCCAGAATATATAAAGAACTCTCAAAATTCAGTAAGAAAACTACCTAATTTTTAAAAGTTGGGCGAAACCAAACTGATGATTGTGGGGCGGGGTATATTGGGAAGCTGTGCAAAAAGGGGAAGGGATTAAGAAGTACAACACTGCAGTTACAAAATAATCATGAATGTGTACAGTATAGGGAACATAGTCAATAATGTTGTAATAACCATGTATAGTGACTGGTGGGTACTAGACCTATCAAGAGGATCACTTCATAAACTATGTAATATCTCATCACATGCTATATACCTGAAAGTATTATAAAATAATATTGACTGTCAACTGTAATTGAAAATAGAAAGGTTAGGCAAAAAATTTGAACAGACTCTTCTCCTAAAGATACATAAATAGCTAATAAGCACAGAAAAAGGTATTCAAAATCATCATTAATTATAATGAAAACTATAATGAAATACCTCTATAAACCTATTAACAAGTTAAAAAAAACTAACCATACCAAGTGTCAACAAGAATGTAGCCCAAGCAGAACTCTGACATACTGTTGGTGGAAATGTAAAGTGATACAAGCACTTCAGAGTAGTTTGTTAGTTTCTATTTTACAAAAAAAATTGAACACACACACACTATATGACCCAGCCATTCCACTGCTAGTAGGTACCCAGGAAATGAAAACATGTCAATATAAAAATCTGTACAGAAATGTTCACAATGATTTCATTTGTAGCAAGCAAAAACCAAAAAACAATTTTTTAAGATTATTTATTTATTTATTTATTTTTAGACAAAGGGGAAGGGAAGGAGAAAGAGGGAGAAAAACATCAACGTGTGGTTGCATGGCTGCCTCCCAAGTGCTTCCTACTGGGGACCTGGCCCCCAAACCAGACACATGCCCTGACTGGGGATCAAACCAGCAACCCTTTGGTTCACAGGCCTGCGCTCAATACACTAAGCTATGCCAACCAGGGCAACCAAAAACACTTTAAAAGATTTTATTTACTTTTTATATTTAGAGAGAGGGAAAGAGAGAGAGGAAGAGAGATCAAGGTGAGAGAGAAACATCGATGTGAGAGAAAAACATCAATTAGTTGCCTCTCACAGCACCCCATCTGGGAACTGAACCCACAACCAAAGCATGTGGTTGAACTGGTAGCCTTCTGCTCTGCAGAATGACACCCAACCAACTGAGCCACACTGGCTTGGGCTAAAAACAATTAAAATGTTCATTCACACGTGAATGGATAAACAAATTGTGGTATGTCCATTCAATGTAATACTCTTGGCAATAAAATTGTATATACTATTAATTCATGTAATTAAATCTCAAAGTATTTATGCTAAGTGAAAGAAATAAATAAAAAGTATAAATTACGTAATTCAATTTAAATGAAATGCTCTAAAAAGGTGAACTGAAAGTAGATTAGTGTTTTCCTGTAAGGGGTGAGTGGGGTAGGATGGGACAAGAGGAAAAGATCACAAAGAGGCATAAGGAAACTTCTAAAGGTGATATGCTCATCATCTTGATTGTGACAAAGGTTTCACAAGTATATTAAAACACCAAATTATACACTACAAACACATATTGTTTATTGTATATCAATTACACCTGTTCAAAAATGGAAACAGAATATCTAAGTAGAGAAAGCAAGCTATACAAGAGCAGAAGGGAGCAAGTCACAAATCTAGTGAGACTAGCTATAAAAGGAGGGTCGGGGAGATTGGGCCAAGATGAGGATAAAGACATTTTCTCACATAGTTCCCATTTCAATGTGATAAATGTTTAGCTTATTCTAAGCATTCAAATCCTATCCTTGGCTATTCAGTTCTTTCTACTCATTAAATTACTTAGAAGGGGAAATAACAGACAGATTAATTTTCAAGTTACATTTCTGGTGACTGACAGTCTGTAATCTCCAGAAATGTAACTTTCATTCAATTAGGAAGCTCAGAAAGAAAAGAGAGGTTTGAACTTTCTTGTTTAAAGAAATAATACTATATGTAGGAGATTCTTAAAAAATTAATATATACCTAAGAAATTTTAGGACTCCATTTTTAAAAACCTAGAGATGATGACATCAAGATTCTTAAAACATTTTCAAGTTGAAGAAACCAAAATGACAAGTATAAAAATATGAAACATTTTCCAACTAGTGATATTTGTGTTCAGCTTCTAAAAAGAAAAAAAATTAAATGCATTTGTATAGGTTCAATTTTTTATATTCCATAAACAGTATTAAATACAGGAAATGTGCTCAGCAAACTCACCATTTGCACCACAGCTTCCCTTAATCTTGTCTCTTCTTCAGTCATCAGAGTCAATTCTTTGCACACCATGGCAGCCAGCCCCACATCTAAGCATTCTGGATCTGCTGCCATTTTGAAAATGAGTTCCTCATGTGAAAAGACACAATGGCGCCTTAGCCGGCGGTAATGACTGACACACTGACGTCCAATGGGCAACTGAAAACAAGACAAAATTCTCAAATTATATTACTTGCTTGTAACATATTCCAGAACAGAACCACTATTTACCCTCCAGAGCCTCCCTTTTATTTTAAAGAAGACATAGTAACAAACTACACTTGAACATAAGAAGTAACTGTAAATATTAAACCTTTATAGCCCAGCAGGAATTTTTATTCCCGTAATTCTGAACTGCTAAACTTCTGGCATAAGCTACTGATTTTTCTACTCATCATGTACATCAAGAAGTATGAGTTCCTTTATATATATAAATGAGGCAGCAAACTTTTAGACTAGGCTAACATAAAACTGCCATTATAGGAAAAAAGAGAAAAAAATCAGGCTATAAAGGGTTAATGGACATATTCAGCAATGGAGTTTCCACAGAACAAAAGGAACAGTTGTTACAAGTATCCAAAAAAAAAAAAGGAAGGGAAGGAGGGAGGGAGGGAGGGAAGGAGGTGAAAAAGGAAGAGAGCACTATTTAAGCAATCCAGATTGACTGACTTTTATTTTTTTTAATGAGGACCAATACAAAAGATGATTTAGATTTTGGCATCTAGGAATTCTTTTAAAAACAACCAGTCTGGTCTACAGAAAATTCAAGATAAAAGCGTAAGATTACATATTTTATTTTCCTCAAGTGAGATAAATCACTAATTACTCTTCATAAATCACAGATATACTCTGTAAGATGAATTCTAAAAATTTGTTCAACCATCAAGCTTTAGTTTAAACCAAATAATAATACTAGCTCTCAATTATATATACATACACATACATTCTCTCTCAACTTCTTCCCTATACTCTAGCTGAAAAACTTGGGTGGGTAAAAGGAGTTTTTGTTTGTATTTGAAAACTGCAACATAAAACAGAAAAAATTTAAAAATGAACATTTAAGAACCATCTAGAATTCACCTCCATTTTCAGAAAGGAATCACAAGAACCACAGTTCAAGAGTACAAGACTATCTCTGAATCAAGCAGTTATTTTCATACTCTTTCAAAGAAACAAACTTTTCTAAGAAAATATATATATTGCACTTATAATTAGCAAATATTTGTCAATAATATACAACTCTTTCATTTCTTAATTCTTACATATTTACTCTTCAAACATTTCTTATATAGCTTTAATACAAGGGCAAGAAAGAAAAAAACAAAACTGGGATTTGCAGTTCTTAATTACTACAATATGTAAGAAGCCACATAAAGAGATGATTTATTTAACTAGTGGCTTATAAAAATTAGTACCATCATTTTATTCCAGATATAAAGCTGCTATATATAACTTTTTATTTATATCACTACCTTCTTCTAAAGAGTAGTATCAAGAGCTTTTACATACATTATTTCACTTGTTTGAGGTTATTTCATGGATCGCTACCTTTACATATCAGGTAATAAAACCTAGGCCCAGGGAAATTTAAAAAGCTGCCCAAGGTCAAATATCAATAATAGCAAGTTAAAGGCAGAAACAATCTCTAACTCATCTCTGAATCATCTCCATTTCCCACCCCACACCTAACCAAGCAAGAAATAAATCATAAACAATAGAAGTTAGCTCAATTTTTTAAATAGAGCTCAAACTCAGGGCAAAGTCCTAAGTTTGGTCTTGCTCTTGATGCTTCTTAAGTCCAATGAGAAAAAAAGTTTAAAATTACTCAATCAAATAAGATTGTTCACTGTATCATTTTATTCATTAACCCAGGAAACAAAAAAAGGCTAATCATGAAATTTAATAAATTAAGATGCCCACAGAAAACATAATCTCCAATATTACTAAAGGCTATTCCCCAAAATGTTGAGAGGTGACAGAAACATCACTAAAGGAAAAAGTCAAAGAGTGTATTATAGATTTGCGGTCTTTCCCAAACCAATATGACATGATTATAAGTGAATATTTTTTGATAATTAGCTCATACAAAAGCAAAATAGCAATCACTGGCATTACCATTTACAAGCCTGTAGAGATTTTAGTATTACAGTTACTCTTTAAAATAAAATTTTTAAAAGGGGAATATAGAAAACATAAAATGGAAGGGAGAATAAAATCACCAAATTGTCCATCAAAAAATCATAATACAGGGATATTTTAAAATAAAAGCACAGAGCTAGATATTTGAAAATATAGTAGAATGAATTCTTATTAAAAAGGTTTAGTCATCTCTATAAAATCCAAAGGTGCTCAGAGGAAGCAAAGACTAGAAGAAACATATTCTCTCAGAAAACATTCAGAAAATATGAACTATTTAAAATTCAAACAGAATGGGGCAAATAATGAATAAAAAGTAAAGAACCATGACATCTTCCAAATAAAAACCATAAAGGGAATTCTAACTCAACTTTGTAAATTACTACAGCCACTCCAGTCTCTACTGAAATATTCATGAACCCTACCCTCCCCAGCTAAGGAAATATGGCAACTAAGATGCATTTTGCAGGGATGTTAGTAGACGTACAACAGCTACTTGCTATAGAACAGACCCAGTCAGCAGTACAGAAGTTCACAGCTTCAGCGAAGTTGTAGCCCTGATTAAATCCAGAATGATAGGCACGGGGAAACGTCACAACAAACTCGCCAGCACACTGATTGGTCCTGTACACCTAAGTGTAAATTCAAAACAGTGATACAAAACAAAATAAAAACACAAAGAAGAGGGTAACAGATTTGATCAGTTTCAGAAGCATTTTGTAAAATTGAAAATAACAGAGCATTAACTACACACATCAGAAAATAGTATTAGGTTTAAGAAGCAGCCAGAATTCTACCTTCTTAAAATAGTCACTGATAACAAGTTATAATAATTCAAGACAAAAACTAGCAGCTAAAAGAAATTCTCAAAGAGAAAGTGTTACTCTCACTGAGCTACTAGTTTCCTAAATTGATAGAATTTGTGCAATTAAGAGAATTCAGTTCTTTTTATTCTTGTGTTGTAAAGGAAGGAACTTCCTCCTGTTCTTCAATAATTTTTTAGAAAGAGACTAATTGATTACCTCATATGAATTATGGAGAAATCCCCGAAATCAGTTTTCCTAAATCTCATTTCATTTTATAATACTATGTATCTTTTGAAAAGTCCTAGATTCTAATATAAATTCACTCTATAAAGACAAGTAACACTCCCACTAATCTAGTCTCATTAAAGTTATGATGAGTATCTGACTGTATGTAACAAATACCAAATTTATACTTTATCAGGTGTCAGTAGCTTAAATTTAATAATCAGTTTCAAAACTAAGTTGAAAAGTAGAAAAGATATTCATGTACGTTTACTTCATTATCTCATGTGGAAAAAAAGCTGTGAAATCTTTATATGATTTCCAAAAGAATGAACATTAGTTATCAGAACTACCACTTAAAATACTTTTATTAAATAGGGATAATAAAGAATATAAGATTTTTGTTAGAACCAAGATATAATGGTTTACTGAAAGCAAAAGGTTATTTTAATAGTTATCTATACATACAGTGCAATTCATACTTTAAAACACCCCTTTCTTAATCAAATAGATGTCCCTTCAGAGTGTAAATTCTAATTTAGCTAGAAGATGACATGATCTTTTACTTCCAGTTATAAAACAAAGCATTTGTTGCGACTATCTAATCAAAAGCTAAAATAACTTTAAATTTAAAATACTGAAAGGAGACACAAAAAGACTCACAGGCACACCATGCTCCATTAGCACATTGGGGTTCATGATGGTGACTAATTGATGTAGAAGATCAGGCTGAGATTCAAATAACTCAGGGGCCAGCTCCCTCATCACCTCTTCCAGTTGTTCTGCAGCATGAGATGGCACACCATACCATGTCTTTGGCTCCCCCCTAGCAAAAGAAATAACTGTTTAGCTAGGTAGAGCATGCTGCCAATGAGGCCAGTGTCTCTTTATGCAAATCCACTAAATTATAATTAACTGTCTTGTTTCAAATGGCCACAGACTGTAAGCCCTGAATCCTGGCAACCATCTCATAAATCTGTGCTATTGTTTGTATTAGATACATAGTTATCACTACTAAAAAAACAATTGAAAACACATGAACTCCTTAAGGTGCATCAGTAAATAGTATCTTCAAACAGGAAAGAAACTACATGAAAAGTACACACTGTTCCAAAGGATACTGAAATACTTCCTTGATTCACAGGTCCACTGAACATTCTTATTATCCCCAACATGATCAAAGTAGAAGTCCATGCTCTCTAGAAGATCTTTTACAAATTTCACTGAGCTCGATTTTACAATACAAAAAAATAAGCCAAGGCTAGAAATTGTTGAGATCTCGAATAGAGTACTATCTATAAATCTTGACGACCAAAACCTTGGCACCATTAATGTACTAGACTTTAGTGCACTAGAGTTTATTTATAATGCCAAGGTGTACTCCTAGGAAATGGATTTATTTACTCATGTTTTTTATAGAATACCTCAATTTCTTAATCCTAATCCAATTTTAGAAATTACTGTAATGATGAAAATGCTCTTCTAATGTAGGAGCTCCAAGCCAGAGAGCTGTTTGTTTGTGATATTCTGAAAAAATTACCCAGAGGACCAGCAGATGTGGAAATGTCGTTTATTATTTACATTACAGAGGAGTGCACCAAGGGCAGTGGACTGGTAGAGAGACTGTGCCCTGCCTCCAGCCTTGGTGTTACTTATAGGGTTACGGAGGGAGTACTGCGTGAAAATTCTACTTTTCTGATAAACACAGGAGTCTTAAGATACGTGGGCTTTGAGGGGGCTGAGACATCCAGATATAGACTGTTTTTTGTCATTCCTTAAGGCTACCACACCTGTTTTCTGAGGTCGTAGAGGGGCCATGCCCTGAGTTATCCCATGTTCTATTCCAACATTGTTTTTTTACTTCATAATTTTTGTTAGTTTTTCCAGACAGGCAGACCCTGGCTGGTGAGAATGTTGGCATATTGTATTTATATGCCATAAATATAGTATAAGCTACATATACCGCAAGAGGAGAAAAAGGCAGGCCAAGAATGTCAAGGAGGACATGACTTTTGTCTTATTCAACCAGACAACCTTCAAGATTTAGACAAAGAAACCAGGTCCCTGTCTATGTAGGATATGAAACGGTTTTTGTTTTTGTTTTGGGGGTATTTTTTGTTGGTCTTTTTTTTTTGTCTAAATAAGGGAAACAAGGGAATAGGACTTAAGACTGGGAAAGAAGCTGTTAGCTGATTTTTCCAAATTAGGGATAGGCTGGAATTCCCAAATTATTATCTTGATATGGAATTATGGTATTTAATTTGATTATTTAGTTTTGATAATAAGTCTATTTAGTTAAACCATTGAGCATTGTAAATGGGCTTTTAAAGTGAGGCCTATACTCTATAAAAAAGTAATCAGGTATGAAAACAGAAAGAACACAAAGGTTAATGAACATAGTAAATCACAAACTAGTTTGAGTTTCTGAGTGTCAGATGAAAAGACTTCCAAATGCAAGGCTTTTGGTGAAATTAAATTAAGTAGTGACAATTTGATAGATTATCTTTATCTCTAGTTTATACATTTCTGGAAAGAAAATGAGAAAAATTCAGGATCCACTCTTATAGAGGAGAAATAAAATTTTAGAGTCTAATTTTATTTTTTAATGAGTCTAATTTTTATAATTGTGTATAATAGATTTTATTGAAATATAATTTTCAATTACTTTAATTAGAGAATCAAATTAGGGTTAATTTTTTTCCTGTATTAAGTGCAGTTTTAATTTTGCCTAATTATTTGTATAAACATAACTGGAACAGTAATGGATTATAGAGGCATTTTAAAAAATTTTTGGTAGAATGTTATACAAAGTTGTCATCAGACTTTGTCTGCAGTATTTATACATATACGTGAACTTTTTAAGTTTTTGAGGTTAGCAAAATGTTTTAAGGGTTTTTGGTTTTCCATTTCTGACTAAAGAAATTTTTTAACTGGAAAGACTGCCATGATTCTTTTGAAAAGCAAGGTACCAGGCCATTTTTCTAAGGAGCTTTCACTAGTTTCAAAGTTAGTCTTAATTTTTAACTTTTTTTGGTGCCATTCAGAGCCCAGGCATTTTTTCTGATCATGACACTCCAGACAAAGACTTGGTTAATGAAACCACAACTGAAAACTGGCTTTATGTGTCCCATTACAAAGACATCAGATTTTCATTGGATTTATATAAATAAACATGTGCCTTGGCTGATGTGGCTCAGTGGATTGAGTGCCGGCCTGCGAACCAAAGGGTCACCACTTCAATTCCCACAGACGGTACACAATTGGGTTATGGGCTGGGTCCCCAGTAAGGGGTATGCGAGAGGCAACCACGCACCGATGTTTCTCTCCCTCTCTTTCTCCCTCCCTTGCCCTCTCTCTAAAAATAAATAAATAAATAAATAAATACTCTTAAAAGAAACATTGTCATGGAAAAAATATTTAAGAATTTCTAGGACTGGAAGCAGCCAAGCAACCCCAGGCACCCATGCGACCACAGGAGGGGGCTTTGTGGAAGACCCAGAGCTCATACCGTGAACCTAGGGTAAGTGTACACAACACAAGAAACCTACAGAACCCACACATATAAACACAGGTTGGCGCATGTGCCCCCTGTAGGAGACCTGAAGAGCACACCCATAAACTCGGGGACTATTCGATCCGTGGGAGACCAAAACTCACACCCATAAACTCGGGAAAGTGCCCACGCTTCAGAAGGCTCAGAAATCACCCCCAAGGCCCTGCTTATACAGGCACCACACTAGCTCTGGGGAGAATGCATGGCTAGTACTGAGGAGAGTAGCCAAAAGCTGACTGAGTGCTGAACAGGGAGAAAAGTAATACCAGTAGACCCTCAGCCCACTGTAGCTAGCAAGACCAGAAAAACCGGTTTGGCCAGTTTGAAACCAGAAACAGGTGTTTTGTTTTGTTTTTTTCTTAAATTACATTTTTGTTATTATTATTTATAATTTTTTTCCCCTCAATTCCTTTTGCTTCTCTTTCCTTCTTTAATTCCTTCTTCCTTTCTTTACAATTTTATCTCTTCTTCTGTCCTCTTCCTTTTTTTCCCTTCTTTTTAAATACCCACAAGTGAGACAAAAGAACCCAGAACTGTGAAAAAAACAGAGTTGGACCCAAAGAGGGGGCATCCTAAAAGCTGACACAGTGGAAGCTGTGAACACCAGGAAACCCAAAGGAGACTGCACCAAGGAATCTCACAGGTATTCTACCACAGAAGTTCACACCATAAACTCAGGGAGCCAGAACAGATCAATTTAAGAAGCTGAGACTAACAAGAAGAGTCTCACAAACAATGGGAAGACAAAGAAACAATCCCGTAATGAAAGGAAAGGAGGAAGCCCCAGAAAGAATGCTAAATGAAACACAGGCAACACAACTATCAGATATTGAATTCCAAGCAATGATTATGAGGAAGCTCCATGAGCTCACAATGAGCTACCAGAAAATACAGGGAAGTTACAATGAATTCACGACAAACTATATCAACATGAAAAAGGAAGCAGATACTATCAACAAGGGCCAAGAGGAAATGAAGAACAGAATTTCTACACTGAAGAACACAGCAGAAGGAATCAAGAGAAGGACCAATGAAGCAGAAGATCGGGTAAGTGAGTTGGAGGACAAACTAAAAAAACAGCCAGAAAGAGCAAGAAAAGGAAAAGAGGTTCAGAAAGAATGAAGAGGGATTGGGAGAAATGCAAGACAATATGAAACTTAATAATATCCGTATAATAGGGATACCAGAGGGAGAAGAAGAACAAGAGATAGAAAACCTATTTGAAAACTAATGAAGGAAAACTCCCCTAATTTGATGAGAGAAAAAGTCACACAAATCCAGGAAACACAGAGAGTCCCAATCAGAGGAACCCAAAAGGCCCACTTCAAGACACATCATAATTAAAATGGCAAAATTCCAAGACAAAGAGAGAATCTTAAAGGCAGCAAGGGAGAAACAGGAAGTAACATACAAAGGAGCCCCGATAAGACAAAGTTAACAGCTGACTTCTCAATGGAAACGCTCCAACCCAGAAGAGATTGGCAAGAAGTATTCCAAGTATTAAGAACCAAAGGCCTGCAACCAAGACTACTTTTCCCACCAAGGCTCTCAACAAAGACAGAAGGCCAAATAAGGAGCTTCCCAGAAAAAAGAAGTCTAAAAGAATATACCTTTACCAAACCAGTACTGCAAGAGAAGCTAAAGGGACTGCTTTAAGGAAAGGAAGGAAAAGAGAGAGAGAGAGGAAAACAGGTATGAAAATGGAAATGAATAAGTACCTATCAATAATAACCTTAAACATAAATGGATTAAATGCTCCAATCAAAACACATAGAATAGCTGAATGGATAAGGAAACATCACCTACACATATGCTGCCTACAAGAGACCCACCTCAGGACAAAAGACCTACACAGACTCACAGTGAAGGGCTAGAAACAAATTTTCCAGGCAAATGGACAGGAAAAAAAGCCAAGGTAGCAATACTCATATCAGACAAAATAGACTTCAAAAGAAGGGCCATGAAGAGAGACCCAGAAGGTCACTTCATAATACTCAAGGGAAGAATCCAGCAAGAAGACATAAACATTGTAAATATATATGCACCCAACAAAGGAGCACCTAAATACATAAAGAAAATGTTAGAGGACTTCAAGAAAGATACTGACACAACACAATTAGAGTAGGGGATTTTAACACCCAACTGTCAAAAATGGACAGATCTTCTAAACAAAATATCAACAAAGGTATTGTGGCATTGAACAACACTCTAGATGAAATGGACTTAACTGATATATATAGAGCCCTTCACCCCAAAGAAACTAAATACACATTCTTTTCAAATGCACATGGAATATTTTCAAAGATAGACCACATGATAGGACACAAAACAAGTCTCAACAAACTCAAGAAAACTGAAATCATACCAAGCATTTTCTCTGACCACAAGGGACTGAAACCAGAAACCAACCCCAAGGGGAAAAACCCAAAATCCTCAAAATCATGGATATTGGATAGCATGCTATTAAACAATGAGTGGGTAAAGAATGAAATTAGGGAGGAAATCAAAAAGTTTCTGGAAACAAATGAACATGACCTCATAATAACCCAAAACTTATGGGACACAGCGAAGGCCATCCTGAGAGGGAAGTTAATAGTAATACATGCCTACCTAAAAAAGAGAGAAACATTACACACAAACGACCTAACCCTATGCCTACAAGAACTCGAGGAACAACAACAAAGACAGCCCAGAGCAAGCAGAAGGAAGGAAATAACCAAGATCAGAGCAGAATTAAATGACAGAGACTAAAAGCACAATTCTAAGGATCACTGAATCCAGGAGCTGGTTCTTTGAAAAGATAAACAAAATTGACAAGCCTTTAAGCAGGTTCATCAAGAAAAAAAGAGAGAAGACCCAAATAAACACAATCAGAAATGAAAGAGGAAAGATTACAACTGACACCACAGAAATACAAAGGACTGTAAGAAATTACTAGGAAGAACTGTATACCAAGAAATCTGAAAACCTAGGTGAAATGGACAAGTTTCTAGAAACATAAGATCTTCCAAAACTCAATGAAGAAGAAGCAGAAAGCCTGAACAAATGAATAACAGCAGATGAAATTGAAGGAGTAATCAACAAACTACCAACACACAAAAGCCCTGGACCAGATGGTTTCACAGGAGAATTCTACAATGCATTTAAGGAAGACCTAACCCCTATCCTTCACAGACTATTCCAAAAAAATCCAAAGGATGGAAGACTCCCAAACTCTTTATGAAGCCAGCATCAGCCTAATCCCAAAACCAGATAAAGACACAACAAAGAAAGAAAACTACAGGCCAATATCGTTGATGAACATAGACACTAAAATCCTCAACAAAATATTGGCAAACCGCATCCAACAATACATTAAAAACATCACCATGACCAAGTGGGATTTATCTCAGGGATGCAAGGATGGTTCAATATGCACAAATCAGTAAATGTAATACATCACATAAACAAAAGCAAAGACAAAAATCACATGATCATATCAATAGATGCGGAAAAGCATTTGATAAGGTACGAACCCCATTTACGATAAAAACACTCAGCAAAGTAGGAATAGAGGGAGCATTCCTTAAAATAATAAAGGCCATATATGAGAGACCTACACCCAACATCATACTCAATGGGCAAAAACTAAAATCTTTTCCCCTAAGATTGGGAACAAGACATGCCTGTCCACTTTCATGACTTCTATTCAATATAGTATTGGAGGTCTTAGCCATGGTGATTAGACAAGAAAAGGAAATAAAGGGCATCCAAATTGGAAAGGAGGAAACAAAACAATCACTGTTTGCAGATGGCATAACAGTGTACACAGAAAATCCTATAGACTTGGCCAAAAAGCTGCTCGACCTAATAAATGAATTTGGCCAAACAGCCAGATACAAAGTCAATATCCAGAAATCAAAGGCATTTTTGTATACCAACAATGAAACAGCAGAAGCAGAAATCAAGAAAAACATCCCATTCAATACAGTAAAAAGAAAAATAAAATATGTAGCAATAAACCTCACCAAGGAGGTAAAGGACCCATATTCAGAAAACCACAAAACACTGAAGAAAGAAATCAAGGAAGACACAAACAAATGGAAACATATACCGTGTTCATGGATCGGAAGAATTAACATCATCAAAATATCCATACTACCAAAAGCAATTTACAAATTCAATGCAAAACCCATTAAAGTACCAATGGCATATTTCATAGATGTAGAACAAACACTTCAAAAATTTATATGAAACCGTAAACAATCCGGAATAGCTGCTGCAATTTTGAGAAAGATGAGCAAAGTAGGAGAGATCACAATACCTTATACCAAACTGTATTACAAAGCCACTGTAATCAAAACAGCTTGCTACTGGCATAAAAACAGGAACATGGACAGTGGAACAGAACAGAGAGCCCAGAAATAAACCCAAGTCTCTACGGTCAATTAATATTCGACACAAGGGGACAGCAACATAAAATAAAGTAAAAAACAGCCTCCTTGACAAGTGGTTTTGGGAGAACTGGACAGCTACATGCAAAAAAATGATACTGGAACACCAATTTACACCATACACAAAAATAAATTCAAGGTGGATAAAAGATTTAAATATAAGCTGTGACACCATTAAAGTCCTAAAGGAAAACACAGACAGGAAAATCTCAGATATTTAACGCAGCAACATTTTTACTGATATGTCCTTTAAAGCAATGGACATAAAGGAAAGAATAAACAAATGGAATCTCATCAAAATAAAAAGCTTCTGCGTGGCTAAAGAAAACAGTATTAAAATAAGAAGAGAACCAACTGTATGGGAGAACGTATTTTCCAATGATACCTCAGACAAGGGTTTAATCTCCAAAATATATAAAGAACTTACATGACTCCACCCTCTAAGAAGACAAGCAACTCAATTCAAAAATGGGCAAAGGACTTGAACAGACACTTCTCCAAGGAGGACATACAGAGGATCCAGAGACACATGATAAGGTGCTCAATATTGCTAGCTATCAGAGAGATGCAAATTAAAACCACAATGAGATACCACATCACACCAGTCAGAATGGCCATCATAAACAAAGCAACAAACAACAAATGTTGGAGAGGTTGTGGAGAAAAGGGGACCCTAGTACACTGTTGGTGGGATTGCAGACTGGTACAACCACTATGGAAGGCAGTATGGAAATTTCTAAGAAAACTAAAAATGGATCTACCTTTTCACCCAGCAATTCCACTGCTAGGATTATATCCTAGGAACCCTGAAACACCAATACAAAAGAACCTATGCACCCCAATATTCATAGCAGCACAATTTACAATAGCCAAGTGTTGGAAGCAACCTAGGTGCCCATCAGTAAATGAATGGATCAAAAAACTATGGTACATTTACACAATGGAATTCTATGCAGTAGAAAGAAAGAAGGAGCTTCTACCCTTTGCAACAGCAGCATCATGCTAAGTGAAATAAGCCAGTTGGTGAAAGACAAATACCATGTGATCTCACCTTTAACAGGAACCTAATCAACAAAACAAACAAGCAAAATATAACCAAAGACACTGAAATTGAGAACAGGCTGACAGTCACCAGAGGGGAGAGGGGAGGGAATTTTAGGGGAAAAGGGGAAGGGTTTACAGGAACAAGTATAAAGGACACATGGACAAAAACTAGGGGAGGTGGAAATGGGAAGGAGGTGGGGAGGGCTGGGGCAGTGGGCTGGGATGGGAGTAAAAACAGAAAACTGTACAAGAACAATTAAAATAAATTATTTTTTAGAAAAGTTTCTAAATTTCAGAGGATCAGGGATGGAGAAAAATATAAATGTTTTAATATTGTTTATGAAACTATAATTTATCAAGTTGTTTTGGAAAATAAAGTTTTCTTATATCTGGAAAAAAGATTAAAAATTATTATTATTTTTAACAAAAAGTTATGTCACAATTATTTTTAATTTATCATATCTTGTAATTAACTTGTGTATCCTGATTATTTGCAAGCATGTCAATAAATTCAGTTATTTCAGAGTTTTAGGAATTTTTATTCAGTTTAAAGGCATGATTCAAAAATCCATTTTCAGACATACAAAATTCAAAACAAGTCAGAGTCCTCTACATGCACTCCTCCAAAGACATAATATGTTGTTGTAAATGTATTATAGTAAAACAATGTTTATAAATGACAAATCTTAAAATGATTTATTACAGATCTGATAACGTAATTGACAGGACTTGTCAAGATGGAGACAAAGATAGACACAGTTTGCCTCCTTGTGACACCACAGAAAGAATTACAGCCAGATCTCAAAACAAGTAACACCCACAACCACCAGAAAAATGACCTGTATGGAAGTCTGACAGCCAAGGACTTAAAGAAGCTACGTTCATCCGGACGGGTAGGAGGGCTGGAGTCATGGGAACAGGGCAGGCAGGTGGAATAGAGAGGTGGCCAGTGGAACAGCCAGTCCCGCATTCACTTGTGGTGGATAAAAATCAGGAGGGGTAACTGGGGAGCAAGTGACCCCAGCTGCAGGCCATAGGACGCAGTCCAGGATTCCAGCACTGGGAAGACAAACCCCCGTTACCTCTGGTTATAAAAACCAGTAGGGGCTGAAGCAACAGAAGAAACTGCTGCATTTTCACAGCTTAAAGAGCATGCACGGGCTTAGAACATATGCAAACCCAAGGTCAACAGCTGAAAGGATGCCAATTGCCTAGAAAACATGGATCAAGTGACTGGAAGCAGGGCAAGCATCCAGCAGGCCTCCAGAAGGCAGGCACTGCAATTGTCGTCTCTCTCCGAGACTCCCCCCCATCCTCACACACAGAGCCACGAAGTGTTGAAGTTGGTTGTACTGCCCTAGCATTACCTAAGGTTCCACTCTGCACAATTTACAGGTGCCTTTTCTACATAGGCTACACTACTAAAACAGGAAATAAAAGCAGCTCTTCCTAAATACAGAAACAAACACAGGGAAGATGCCAAATTGAGGAGACAAAGAAATATGACTCAAATAAAATAAGACAACAAAACCCCAGAAAAAGAACTAAATGAAATAGAGACAGCCAACCTTATCAGAGACAGAGTTCAAAACAATGGCGATCAGGATGCTCAGAGAACCCACTGAGTAAGGCCACAAAATAAAGGACGAAATGAAGAATACATTAAGTGAAATAAAGAAAAATATATAGGGAACCAACAGTGAAGGGAAGGAAGCTGAGATCAAATCAATGATTTGAAACATAAGGAAAAAATAAACATTCAACCAGAACAGAAAGAAGAAACAAAAATTCAAAAAATCGAGTAGAGGCTTAGGCACCTCTGGGACAACTTTAAATGTACCAACATTAGAATTGTAGGGGTTCCAGAAGGAGAAAAGGAAGAGCAAGAAATTGAAAACTTCTTTGAAAAAATAATTAATGAAAACTTCCCTAATTTGGTGAATGAAATAGACATATAAGTCCAAGAAGCACAAGTCCCAAAGAAGATGGATCCAAAAAGGTTCACATAAATGTGCCACAAGTGAAAGATAGAGAATCTTAAAAGCAGCAACAAAAAAGTAGATAGTAACTTACAAAGGTGTTCCCATAGGACTATCAGCTGATTTTTGATAGGAAACCTTCCAGGCAAGAAGGGGCTTGAAAGAAGTATTCAAAGTGATGAAAAGCAAGGACCTACATCCAAGATTACTCTATCCAGCAAAGCTATCATTTAGAATGGAAGGGAAGATAAAGTGTTTCCCAGATAAGGTCAAGTTAAAGGAATTCATCATCACTAAGCCCTTATAATATGAAATGTTAAAGGGACTTAGCTAAGAAAAAGAAGAAGATCAAAACTATGAACAGTAAAATGATGATAAACTCACAACTATCAACAACTAAACCTAAAAAATACAAACAAACTAAGCAAACAAGCAGAACAAGCACAGAATCATAGATATGGTGATCATTTGGAGGGTTATCAGCAGGAAGGGGGAAGGGAGAGAATGGGGAAAAGGTGCAGTGATTAAGAAGTACATATTGGTAGGTACAAAATACACAGGGGGATATTAAAAACAGTATAGGAAATGAAGAAGCCAAAGAAATTATATGCATTATCCATGGACATGAACTAAGGGGCCAGACTGCTGGAAGGAAGTGGGGTACCAAGCAGAAGGGAGCAAAGAGGGGAAAACTGGGACAAGCTTGATAGTGTAATCAGCGAAATATATTAAAATAAAATAAAATTTGAACTTTCCTTTTGAATAACTTTTAAATATTAAAACCACATCCTAGAAATAATGTAATTGACAAAGGAATTTGTTTTTCTGTGTATTTTAAGATAAAAATTAAAATATAAATGAAAGTATGTTAGAATTTGTCATTTCTAGAATATCTATTTTAACAAAATGTGTATATAAATATATTTATTTTTTATTTGACAGTTTTTATGTACTTTAAGTATATTAAATAGGCCTGATTAGTTTAAAAACTTTTATTTTATAAAAGAGGGAGAATAATTACTGAGGTATTCCAGGGACCCAATGGAACAATTTAAAGTCACTTCTCAGTTAGAAAGTATTTTAAAATTTGAACTTTGGGAACAGTGTCAATAAACTTAACCAAAAGAATATATAACAAACTTTTTGTAAAGTAACACTTTTTCATGGTGCTCATATTAAAAGACATTATTTAAACTTAAAATAGGTTTTTATATCAAATAATTTGTCCAGAGCACAGGATTTTGTTTATGTTTATTTCATTTTTAAGCCAATAAAATATTATACCCTATTTATGACATTTAGAGGCAAAAAACATATTACATGTAATATACAAGACCTGTCCAGAAAAAGACCAGCCATTATTAATATAACAAGAACAGTATGCACTACAATGATGAACCAGGCAGCCAAGAAGAGTGGACTGGAATGCCTACATGTGAACAATGATGATTTCACTGTACTAGTCAGGGGGACGGTAGATACCACTGAGTGAGCATGTATACTGTGTGGCCGTCACATTCAAAATGAGCGAGTACAGCAACGAATCTACATCAAATTTTGTGTTAAGTGTGAACATTTCTCTGCAGAAACTATTCAGATGATTCAGAAGGCCACAGTTATGAGCAACTGGTACCTGGCAGCTTCATCACAACACACCCATTCATGCATCACTTTTCCTGTATAGTTTTTAGTGAAACATCAAATCACCCAGGTGACTCAGCCCCTCTACAGCCAGGATTTGGTGCCCTGCAACTTCTGGCTTTTTCCAAAACTAAAATCACCTTTGAGAGACCATCAATGAGATTCGGCAAAACACAATGAGGCAGCTGACAGTGACTGGGAAGATAAAGTGCTTCTCAGATAAGGTCAAGTTAAAGGAGTTCATCATCACCAAGCCCTTATTATATGAAATGTTAAAGGGACTTATCTAAGAAAAAGAAGATCAAAAATATGAACAGTAAAAAGAAAGCCAACTCACAGGTATTAACAACGACACCTAAAACAAAAGCAAACTAAACAAACATCTAGAACAGGAGCAGAAACACAGAAATGGAGATCACATGGAGGGTTAGCAAAAGGGGAGTGGGAGGAGGAGAGAGGGGGAAAAGGTACAGAGAATAAGTAGCACAGACGGTGGGTAGAAAATAGACAGGGGGAGGGCAAGAATAGTGTGGGAAATGTAGAGGCTAAAGAATTTACGACATATGGACATTAACTAAAGGAGGGGAATGTGGGTGGGAGGGGGTGTGCAGGGTAGAGGGGAATGATGAGGAAAAATGGGACAACTGTAATAGCATAATCAATAAAATATATTTTTTAGAAAAGACCATATATATGAAGACTGAACACATAAAGACTATATACATAATATGAATTACTAATTTTTGTGGAGAAAGTACACATTTTACTTTGTTTATATAATTTTTCTGAATTTTTTTTAGACCCTCTTAGTTTGCTTCTTTTAACTCACTCAGAAATTAAAACATTTTAAATTTATCTTTTAAATTATATTTATAATAAAGAATATTTTTACTACTATAAAAATTAAGTATTTTTAAAACTTAATTGCAACTTAATTTTTAGTGACAACTAAAATAATTAGTATTCTTTAAGATTGACAAATTCAGGAATACATTTTATAATTTTCAGAAATTTATTTTTTATTTGCAAATACATTTATATTTTTATTTTTGGTGATTACTGCATTACTTTAGTGTGCTCAAAAGTAAGTTATTTTATTATTTAGTGTTCTGTACAACTTTTACAAAAGCTGAAGAAGAGGCAGGGCAGAGATCAGCCTTGGGCTTATTCCTGGGACTGCAACTCCTGGGCTTCCAAAAACAGAATTTACACTGTTTAAAATACTCATTTCTTCCCCCTCAGTTTTACTGTCTGAGAGGGGAGTGAGATTTTTTTCCATGTTTAAACCATCAATTTAAATTGTTTAAGTTAAATTTTTATGATGTAGCAACATGACAGACTGTATACAAGAGATTTTATCCCATTTATCAGAACTTTGGTGAAACATTCAAGGTTGCGACCACACCGTTCCTTTCAAAACAGAAACAAGAACAACATCTAAAGCAAAGGTAAAGTTTCAAGGAGAGACTGAGACTTGCCTTAGAATTTTATTTCCTCGTTTTTCTTTTCAAGATAAGCACACCCTCTAACACCATACTTCCCCTTCAGCTGCCAGCTGCTTGGTAGTGCGCTTGCACAGTATATGCAGTAGGGGCCAGCCCACTGCTACTAATGTGATGCATGTTTTTTTTTCTTTTCCCAGTGGCAGCATTCAGCCTTTAAAAGTTCTATACAACCTGTGAGGGTGTTTGGGTGTCCCTCCAATAATGAGGGCCCCAGCAATCAAACAGGCTTGAAACCTCATACCACAATGAATCACCTCAGTGACCTCTCCATGAACTACCCCTAGATTATTCCTGGCAACCTCTCCAGGATTGCCCCTGGTGACCTCACTGGGACTGCCCTGGCAACCATCCCAGGATTCCCCCTGATGACCTCCACCACTCAGCATATTGGCACTCTCAGTCAACTCAACAGGTGTACTTTCTGGAATACCATGTTCATGACATCAACTGTAACACAGAAGCTCATAGCCAGGAAGCTGTTTAAGTGTTTTGTGATATTACAAAAAAAACCCCACCAGAGGACCAGGTGTTGTGGACATACTGATTATTGTTTACATTATAGGAGAGTACACCAATGGTGGGGAATTGGTGTGACAGACTGCACCCCACCTCCAGCCTTGGAGTTACTTACAGTGTCAGGGATGGAGTAGCGTGTGAAAATTCTACACTTTGCTGATAAACACAGGAGTCTTTGGATACACAGGCCTTGAGAGGTCTGGAATATCCAAATATAGATATAGAAATGTTTTTTTCATTTCTTATGGTTGATGGCCAGGCAGCCACCTGTTCCCTGAGGTCATGGAGGGGCCATATCCTGAGTTACCCTACATTTCTATCTGTACTGGCCAATCCAGGAGCCCCTAGTTACATGTGACTATAAGCACTTGAAATGTAGTTAGGAAGTAAATTTTTAATTTTCCTTAATCTTGACTAATTAATATAGCCACGTGTGGCTAGAGGTTTATCACATTACACAGTCAGTGATCAGGTAGAGAATGAAAATCACTAATTTTCCCCTGCATAGCATGATCTGAGTAAGTTTTCAAACAGAGGGAAAAATATCTTTCAGTTAAGATCACAATACTGGCCAAAGAACTAGGTAAACTGTGGGTGAGATACAAATAAATTCAGCAAAAGAATTTACCGATAATGAATATACATGTAACTTAGGTATTTTTAGGGAAAATGTTATTTAAAAGGTAAAATTATTTGAAAATTTCAAATACAGAAGGTTTAGTCAGATCTTAAACAGAAGGTTTAAAGTATATAAACTTTAAACATCCTTCCTGGCATATCAAAAGATATGCCGAAGTATTATCATTTGGTCTAAAACTCGAAGCTCTGAGCATACACATGCTTTAAATGGGAAGGTGTCTGAGATATTGTATCCTTACACCATTACACTTTTCTCCTTAATATATTATTCTACTTTTGAATAGGAAACACTTTTAAATTCAGCTCTCCCTAATATATCACCTAATATTATTAAACTTTTAAAAATTTTGCTATATTTGTATGCTGTTAACAAAGATTGTACATACCAGTGCAAGTAATTGATGGAATAACTCCAGTGATCTTCAATGTGCCAGCAAAAAGAAGAGAAACACATTCCCACATAGAGCCATGGTACTTTCATACCAGAGATGTCTACATTAATATGTGCAAGAACAGACTGCTCTAGGACAGGCATGTTATTCAAGTTCCAACCAGAAAGTGCATATTCCTATAAAGAAAAAAAAATGTGAATGAGAGATCAGAAATGACCAGTATCCAAAAGAAATCTCAAGGGAGTCTTCAAAAAAAGAAGTAAAAATTTTATATTTATAGTAAGCTAGTGCATAGAGTCTGTGCTCTTTTCTACACCTAAATATTTAATCCTATCTTTTTATTTAGGTAGTATTTAGATTTCCCATTATTTCAGGTATCTCTGGTTTATTCTGAAGAACATGAACAAGGCTTTTTACTACTCCCCCCAGCTTATCAGTAAAATAGTGTGAGACTCATTTTAATAGGTCACTATTATAATTCTGTTTTATCCCCAGTAGCATAACTTCCAAAAATGTCCATCACTATACTTTTAGAATGGTGCCATACAATGGGGACATAATAAGATACACAATCCTGAATTTGTGGCAACACTAAAAACTGAGATGATGCAGAAAAGTCAACATCACCAACCCCCTCATTACAAACTCATAGAGAAATATTAGATAAATCATAATAACAAAAACATTTATTTCATAGATGAACTCAGAAAAGAAAACAATTCCCAGTTTCCAGAAACAAAGAATGGAAGCAAAGCAGAATGAAAGCAGTTGTCCGAGTTTTCATAGAGGTTTCTAACTAAATATAAGCACTGAACACTGAATACCAAACACCCACCCTAAAGCCATATGAGATAGAGACTTAAAAGTTCTTATCCTTGTAAAGAGCATTTCTCAAAGTGGGGTCTAGGAAGTCCAAGACTATTTCAAGGGATCTGCAAAGTCAAACTATTTTCTTAATAATACTAAGATGTTATTTGCCTTTTTCACTATCATTCTTGCAGAAGTATAGTGTGAGACTTCCAAAGGATGTGTGACATGTGACATTAGAACAACTGAATATAAAAAACATAACAGAATCCAACTGCCTTCCATTAGAAGGTTGATAACTGTTGAACCTGGATGACAGGTACTGAGGGAGGAAGGTAAGTGTATTATTACATTTATTTTTATACACTTGAGACTTTCCACAATACAGGTTTTAAAAATAAAACCCTTAATATAAGAGGGTTTGACACAATGGCAAAGCTGAAGAGAGAATCTGTGAAACAGACATATTTGAGGATATCATCCATAATGCATAACAGAAATGAAAACTATAAAAGTACACTGAAGCATCACAGAGGACAGCCCTGGCTGAGTGGCTTGGCTGGAGTGCTGTCCCATACACCAAAAAAAGTTGCAGGTTCAATCCCTGGTGTGGGCATGTACTGGAGGCAACCAATTGATCTCTCTCTCCCCACACCCCCCTTCCGCTCTCTCTTAAAAAATAAAAATATCCTTGAGTGAGGATTTAAAAAAAAAAAGAGTCACAGAGGATAAAGTTCAACATAGTTTTAACTAGGAATTCCAATAAAAATAATAAAGAGATATGATTCTTACCCTTCAAAGGCTTAAAAATGAAGAAGCTTTCAAAAAATACTACTCAATACATTTTTTAGTTGATTAGGTGGTTGGCTGAAAACATAATGAATCTAGTTGAAGACCTAAGACCTATAATACAAAAGTTCCAAGACAAGGTAATATATATTAAACTACAAATACAGACAAAACAGTAAATTCTATAGTTCTTTTGAGGACAGCAAAGTAGCAGTCATCATGGGTTAGGATCATAAAGAAAAGTTTATGGAAAATGAAGAAGCTGAGTGGAGCTTGAAAGGATGGATAAGATCTCGAAGTAAATGACAGAGTATAGTGGTCTAGCTGATGAAGGGGCAGAGTAAAACAGTCATGCTCAGTAAAACAGGAATTAAGATCAGAAAAAAAGACTGGATCTTTAATACTAAGTTTCAAACTAAAAAGCTTGAATTTAATCTTACATTCAAAAGGGAAAACAAATGCATCCTAAATATTTTAAACTTCTGATTATGGAAATTCCAATATAAACAAAAGTAGACAGTTTAGATAATGAACTCCCAAAGACCTACCAATCTTAAAATTTTAAGTGAAATAAAAACATGAGAAAGACTGCAGAGAGAAGCACTAAACAAAAAACAATTAATACAGTAGGCCTAGGACTGCTATCTCTCAAGGGCCTGCTTAAAGTTTGGCCCGTAGTTGGCATCTGGAAACTCACATGATAAAAGTTCCTTACAGTGATTGAGTGGCTCACAGGGCCTAGACTATACAACATGGTTTATGCGCACTTGTTTTCTTTCCAGGAATCTGGAATTTTGGTATATATGTTGGGCAGAGGGTGTCTATGTCACTAGCCCCCAATAAAAACCTTGAGCACCATCTCTAATGAGCTTCCTGGTAGGCAACACTTCATTCATTGTCAATTTGATACTGAAATAACTTAAGTGCATCTTCTGTGACTCCACTGGGAGAGAACTCTTGAAAGCTTACAGCTGGTTTGCTCTGGACTTTGACATCACATATTCTCCCTTTGCTGATTTCCTTTGTACCTGGTCACTGTAATAAACCATAGCCATGAGTCCTCCTAGAAAATCACTAAACCTGGAGGTAGTCATGGGGACCCCCAACACAAGTGGTTACTATGTAAGACCACAGTCACCATCCCAACAAGATGTGATAAGACCAAGACAAGGAAGGTAGTAGTGGAAGCAAAAAGAGGTTAATCCTACAGAAAATGATGAAAAATGAATTGACAGGATTCACTCAATGATTTAATATGGAACAAGGATAAGAGCAATACGATGTTCCCAAGGTTTCAAGTTCTATGCTATCTGTATTCTTCAGAAGCCCTGTTTATAGAACACACTGTACTGATAAGACAAATATACTAATTTTGAAAGTACTTTTCCACTATGCTGTGATACCAGAAAAGCATGCTATCAGATACCAAAAGGCTAACCCATAAAACAAATGTATTATTCTTATGAAAAACAAGTGGTTATCTATTCTTCTAACAGAATCACAGGACAGTAACAAACTGACATAAAATATAAAAACTCTGAAGATTTTATATACATTTTCTAATTAGTCCTTACAATCCTTTTGTGATAAACAGGTTCTCTCCAACCTTCATCATAAAAACAGAAATGAGTTAAACATCATTGCTTAGAAAATAAATAGCAAATCCACAATCCAGTCTCGGAAAAAAAAAGTTGTATTACCTATCTCCTCATACTATGGTGGTATCTTTAAAACCCAGCATTACTACACATTCTTAAGTGAAGGTGTACGGTACAGAAGTAAAAAGAGATAAATGTACATTTGTACTAAAACTCAAACATGAAAAAGAGTTAATATTTACATTATTAGTATTAGTTACTTGGGGTTGACACTTAGAATAATCTTTAAAAGTTGTGACCTTATCTCTGAGGTTAGAAGATGTAAATACCTATTTAAGAACAACTTAAAACTTTAAAACATAAAAAATTTCAGAAAAAGGCAAGAGCTGTAAAACAAAGTCCCTTTCCAATAATTGGTAATTGTCTACCATTTGCTAACAGGAGGGTATGAAGAAACTAAGAGTGATGCAATTCTTTATACTTATATATACCAGGTTTAATTTTGTGAATTTAATACCTATACATGCCAACACTAAACTCTTTGTATAAAAAACATCCATATATAATCTATGTTCTCCATCCACTGTAAGTATTCTCTTTCTCCCTTAGTAAAACCTATTGTCTATTCTCAAATCAGTATTATCCTGATCTGATTATCCTAACCTGTGTGCTCTACGATCATGGGAGGAAAATAAATAAATAAATAAATAAATAATGCTAAAATAGTGAGAAAGCCAAAAGATACAACTTTTGATCACAAAGAAAAAATGAATAAATAAAAACTTTATCCAGCACATATTAAGTACTCACATATTTCTGAATACATGGCAAGCATAACAAAAGATGAGCTGGTACCACGAATAAATTGGGTAGGTAATGCTGTAAAGAATTAAGATGGACTAGATAAAGCATGATGGGACTCAAAAAATAGGTAAGTCATGTACAGAACCATGTTAAGTAGTATACTCCCAGTTCTTTTTTAAAAGGAATATGTAATTTTGTTTGTGTGATACATAACTGCTTATAGAGATACAATATACTTAAGAGAATACACTAGAAAATAAAACAGAATTTGCCTGCCAGATTGTAAATTTGGGAAGGAGGGAAACTTTTCATTGTAAAGGACTTCCAGCAATGGCAATGCGAAAAGGTTGGGCAACTGCTCTCCACAGAAAACAAAGATAAATTTGGACAAAATTATCAAAATCATTATATCATGACACTAGAAATTCATCAAAGGCATAAAACAATTAAACTGAGAAGCATTTATTCTTGAAAAACTAAAAGGCTAAATAAAGACATTACCAGATAAGCAAAGACTGAAAGAATTCATTACTAGCAGACCAGCACTAAAAATAAAAGCAGTCCTCCAGGCCAAAGAAAATGATCCCAAATAGTAACTTTGATCCACCAGAATGAATGAAGAGAACCAAAAATGGTAAGTATGTGAGTAAATATGTTTTTAATAAGTATTTTTTTTCCTTCTTCTCTTACTTTAAAAGAAAAGAAAGGTGGTTTAAAGCAATTAACTAGCCCTAACCAATGTGTCTCAGTTGGCTGAATCAATCCACAAAGAGAAAGGCTGCCAATTCAACTCCCAGTCAAGACACAGGCCTGCATTGTGGGTCCAATCCTCAGTTGGGGTGCATGCAAGAGGCAACTGATGATGTTTCTCTCCCTCCCTTCCCCTCTCTAAAAATAAATAATTTCGTTTTCTAAGAAAACCAATAATTCTTCCAGCCAAGATGGAGGCGTAGGTGGACACACTGTGCCTCCTCGCAAAACCAAAATTAAGGACAACAAAGATTTAGAAACAAGAAAACAACCAGAACTGATAGAAAACTGAAGTGTACGGAAGTCCAACAACCATTCATCCAGACTGGTAAGAGGGGCGGAGTCCCGGTAGGAAAAAGTGGAGGTGTTGACCGGGCACGCAGGCAGCAGCAGCTGGCAGATCCCAGACGCACAGGCAGCGGCTACCAGACCCCAGGTGCACAGGCGGCGACTAGAGAACCCCGGGCACGGGGTGGCAACTGTGCAGACACAGTGAGGCCGCGCAAGGCGGCTGGCTGACCAGGTGGTCTCAAATTCACGCACAGATAATCCACGTGAAGCGGGGAAGGGATTGGAATCCGAGAGAGAGCAGAGCAAGCGCCATTGTTCCCTCTCGGACCCCACCCTCACATACAGCGTCACTGTCCAGCAACTGGGCTGCCCCACCCTGGGGAACACCTAAGGCTCCACCCCTCACTACATAACAGCCACAACCAGACCAAAAAAAAACAAAAATGGCTCAAACTGGAGAACAGATCAAAGCCCCAGAGCCAATTCATCTAAGCGACCAAGAGATAGCCAACCTATGAGATGCACAGTTCAAAGCACTGGTAATCAGGATGCTCACAGAATTGGTTGATTTTGCTCACAAATTAGATGAACAAATGAAAGCTACAATAAGTGAAATGAAGGAAAACGCACAGGGAACCAATAGTGATGGGAGGAAAACTGGGACTCAAATCAATGGAGTGGACCAGAAGGAAGAAAGAAACCACCAAACAGAAAAGAAGGAAGAAACAAGAATTCAAAAAAATGAGGAGAGGCTTAGGAACCTCCAGGACATCTTTAAATGTCCCAACATCCAAATTATAGGAGTACCAGAAAGGGAAGAAGAAGAGCAACAAGTGGAAAGCTTATTTGAACAAATAATAAAGAAATTCCCCAATCTGGCAAAGGAAATAGACTTCCAGGAAGTCCAGAAAGCTCAGAGAGTCCCAAACAAGTTGGACCCAAGGAGGGACACACTAAGGTACATCATAATTACATTACCCAAGATTAAAATGAAGGAGAGAATTCTAGAAGCAGCAAGGGATAAGGACACAGTCACCTACAAAGCAGTTCCCTTCAGACTGTCAGCTGATTTCTCAAAAGAGACCTTACAGGCAAGAAGGGGCTAGAAAGAGGTATTCCAAGTCATGAAAGGCAAGGACCTACATCCAAGATTGCTCTATCCAGCAAAGCTGTCATTTAGAATGGAAGGGAAGATAAAGCACTTCTCAGATAAGGTCAAGTTAAAGGAGTTCATCATCACCACACCCTTATTATATGAAATGTTAAAGGGACTTATCTAAGAAAAAGAAGATAAAAAATATGAACAGTAAAAACACAGCAAACTCGCACTTATTAACAACCACACCTAAAACAAAAACTAAGCAAACAGCTAGAACAGGAACAGAAACATAGAAATGGAGATCACACGGAGGGTCAGCAACAGGAGAGTGGGAGGAGGAGAGGGGGGAAAAGGTACAGAGAATAAGTAGCATAGACGGTAGGCAGAAAATAGACAGGGGGAGGGCAGCAATAGTGTGGGAAATGTACAAGCTAAAGAACTTATGACACGTGGACATGAACTAAAGGGGGGAATGTGAGTGGGAGGGGGTGTGCAGGGTGGAGAGGAATGATGGGGAAAAATAGGACAACTGTTAATAGCATAATCAACAAAATATATTAAAAATAAAAAAGCAATAATTATATTGCTGTGTGTTTATACACTATGTAGGTAGAATGTACAATGAACAAAAGTGAGGAGGAAATGAAGAGACACTGTTTCAAAGTTGCTATATTTAGCAGAATTAGGTGAATAAACACGAAGCAGATATAAGTTAAAAATGTACAATGTCAAATAAAGCTGTTCAAAGAGAAAAAAGCTGCATATTATAATTCTTAGACTTACTAATTAACTCAATAATATATAGCCAAAAATACCCCAAAGGAATTAAAATGATATTACTAAAAATATCTGCTTAACATCGAAAGAAAGCCATAAAAGAGAAACAGGAAAGACAAAAGACATAGAAAATGGCAAAATGGCAGACATAAATCAACCATATCAACAATTACATTAAATGTAAATGGACAAAACTCCTATCGAAAGGCAATGTCAGACTAGATTTAAAAAGCAAGATCC